>JAVJIF010024974.1:0-68526 GCA_038442645.1 Agave tequilana | reverse complement strand
TTTAAGGTTTCAAACACTATGGGAAAGCAGTGCCAACTAAAATGTGGACCTTATAACCTCTCTGAAAAGAGGATGGTTGCATGAAGGCAACAAACAGGATTCTATGCCAACCCTTAGTTCGTATATTTAGAAATCAAGTAACTGATTTTCGTTTTGAGGAAACATTTTTTTAAAGGCAAGCCTCGATATGGGATTTTCTCGTCTATAGTGCTCATTTCAACTCAAAAGTAGATTTCTCTAGTCTATGAAAGAAAAGCTGCTCCAAAGAATATATGTCACTAACAAAGTTGAGTCCAAGTTGGTTCTTACAGGTAGATGTTCTAAATCCGGTTTCTGACACAAGATTTCAATATCTCGCAGTTTAGCAAAGTAAAAGTCCCTTTCCTTCTCAGGCTGTCGACAAAAAGCTTCAGCTCAGTTATCTGCATTCAGCCAAATTAATCGTTTAGGCTCTGTATTCTTGGGGTTAATGAAAAATATAAAATAAATATCAAACCCTGGATTATTAGATAACCTGTTCATCATAAGCTTGCCCTCCTGAGGCAGGAGCAGTTTTTGTGGTCCTCTGGGATGAGGCATTGTTGGCATGTCCCTCATTCTTTCGGGCGGTGTGAGACTGTTGGGTTTTAGCAACAGCAGAAGAAGACTTTGCTGAAACTTGTGAAGGAGCTGGCTTTCTGTGTGCCTCCTTTCCTCCTTTACAAGCATCTCTTCTTTCCAAAGGATTGTAGCTAGGAGGGGAAAAGAATTAAAGGCAGATAAGTTGAGATCTTGACTTGTTTATAATTTTATGTTACTACAAAACTGAAACCTGTTACGTTCAAAAGATAAGAAATAAAGAGACTTGAAAATAAGAAAGGAAACATAATGTGAAACTCCAAAAGAAAATCCAGTTGAGAACAATCTAGGGGGGAAAAAATGCAAATTCAAACTTCCACACTACCTGATATAAGAACATGGCAACATGCATTGGTATTGACATTAATTATATAGCTTCAAATTGTTTTAGTTAGCCCATTAGTAATTCAGAACTAAATTTGAAATCAATGATTCATTATGTGGCTACAATGTAAATTGAATTAGCCATAAGCCTTGACCCATTAAAATCGAAAAATGAGCTAAATGTAAATTGAATTAGCTTGTGCGTGCTTGGACAAGTTAAACTTGCATGGGTTTGATTGGGTCAATTAAATGAATATTGTATAGCTACAGGTGAAAGTAGTCTATGTGAGAGACCTGAAAAGATTAAATTTCAAATGATTAATCCCATAATAATACTACCAAAGCTATTTTGAGTATAGTTAAACCCATCAAGGCTATACACAGTTAGACTGCAACTAAATATTTATAAATCCAATCATACATTTCAGCTGGGCACAATATACTGGATGAGTATAACTATCAACTGTCAATGATGACCCAACAACTAAAGTTTTTCATCTTAAATTCTGGAATTTTTTGAACTTTTAACTTCGGGAAAGCAACTAAGCGTAGAACATTGTCATTCATTAACCAAGAAGCTTAATAAACAAAAGGCTTCAATTTAATGGATAAACAGATTACCTGCCCAGTACACCTCCATTGACAGAATCACAGTACCTCTTCATCCACTGCATGAACTCTAAATTATCAAGGGGTCTTCCTTTAATGAGCTTGTTCACCTCGATATGCTAGCAAATAAGAGGAACCAAAAAATAAAATAAAATTTAATGAGTTCAAATATAACTAAAAATTAGGAAAGTACCATACAGTTTTTTTTCCAACTGCTTTTCAAATCATGTGAATGGTGAATTAAGAAATTAATTTCCCAGATTTCCTGCCCCCCCCCCCCCCCCCCCCCCCCCCCCCAAAACAAAAAAAAATCATTGAACAATTAAAAACAAAATATTGCTTCAGTCTATGTCCCACCATGAAGTCACTTTAAGGCCCTCCCAAGAATACCACATGATAATAGCCTTAATGGTGTAGCTGGATAAGCCAAAAGAAATGCATGCCCCATTGCCCTAACCAACAATGATATAGGTGTTAAAGGTGATGTAAAACAATATGGATCGCAATCACCATCGAATTGAAAATTAGGGTTTAAAATTTGAATTAAAAATTTGGATAGACTTTTGGGCTTCACATCCCTTACACGCGGGCTTTTCACACCCAACACTCAAGAGAAAATTTCCAAAATTTTAACTGAAAAATTGTAATTTAATCATTCATAATTATCCAAAGAATTCTTGGAGCCATTTTTAAAGGTTTTACAAAAGAATACTTATAGGAAATAACTGATGTGATATTAAACGCTCACATAAAGAAACACCACTAAGCAAATAAACTAAAATAAAAAATAGTTAAAACCAAGAAGAATGAAGCATGTCATTTCCTGAATCTAGAATGAACTCGATCAAATTCATCTCAACAACTTGATGCCCTCATCATTTCCTCCTGGGGTGAAAAAACTCGATCATGTCAAGTGTGTGGTGGAGATGTTGCTGGCTGTGATAATACTCCAATAGGTCGGGATCAAGCTATCGGAATCCTCCTCAGTAATTCAAGAATTCTCTATTCAGGTCTTCCTTTTCACTTAATAAGACAGTGGCATGTTCCTCCGTCACTAGTTGAGACAATCTGATCATCCAAAATAAAATCTATATTTTCGATTGCATAAGGTAATTTTGAAGGAATTTAATGTAGTAGGGGCTCTCAGAAAGAAGATCCTGGATAAGCCCATCCATGAATAGATCAGAAGGGATATCAAAAGTACCTCAATATGAAACCAAATCCTTAGCATTAAAAGTACAACTAATGTCAAAATCTGACGAGAGGTCCACCACATAGGCATTTGAATTGATTCTCTTGAGAATTTGAAGCGGTCTCGCACTTCGCACGAGCAATTTCTTCACGGTTCCCGAAGGAACCGTTCGGGTCTCAGGCGAGCCATCACATAGTCATTGACATTAAATGTTCTTATTTTACAATGTAAATCAACCGAAACTTTATAATCAACATTATTTTTTCATTATCTTTTCTCCGATTTTCTCATATAATGCACGTATATGAGATGTGAATGCAGATGCAAAGTCTGATACTCTAAAATAATGATGAGCTATGTGAGCTAAATCAATTGGTTACCAAGAATTTAAAATCAGTTACAGTCTTAAATGGTCTAAGACATGTGATCCTATTGATAAAACTATTGTATACAAATTCAGTCATAGGCAAGATTAGATCCCAAGTTTTTAAATTTTCCCAACGAGACACCGAAGGAGATTTTTTAAAGTCTTATTGACTAGTTCGGTTTGCCCATCAATTTGTGGGTGAAAGGACGTCGAAATTTCAGTTTGGCTTCCATCATTTGCCACAAGATTTGTTAAAAATAACTAATAAACTTGATATCTCTATCTGCCACCATGGTCTTAAGCAATCAATGAAGTTTGACGACATGATCAAAGAATAGGACAACATGAGATGCATTTGAATTTTGAAACACAGAATGAAGTGAGTCATTTTGGAGCATCTATTAACCACTACTAGAGTAAAGTATGCCTTTTCTGTGCCTTTGATAATCTTAGTATAAAATCGAGGCTCACGTGCTTCCAAAGGTAACGAGGTACAAAGAGAGGAGTGTAAGGACCATCAATCTATTTTTATTGTTTGGTCAGTTGACAAGTGTGACACTGACAAACGATTTTAGCAACATCTCTCTTCAAACTCGACCAGTAGAATTTATGCTCAACAACCCTAATCATCTTATTCTGCCTGAAGTATCCATGCATTTTCCAGGAGAGAAAATCCAAGAGGAACGTATGGGGAATACATAACTTATAGAATCTAAATAGATATCTGTCTTATACCAGAAACTCGTCCATCTCTCGAACAGAACCGTCTCGTAATGTGACATATATTTCTCTAAAATCGGGACATAACTCGTATTCCTTTCTTAATCTCTCGAACCCTATCACTTTTGCGCTTATAACTACCAAAATCATCACTTGCTGGCTGAGCGCATCAGAGTCCCTATTCTCAACTCCTACTTTGTACTTGAGGACAAATGTGTAAACCTAGAGGAATTCACCCACTTGTTATGTTTTGCATTTAACCTCTTTTAAGAGTTGAGATATTTCAGCTCTCATGATCTAAATATAGTACAAACCCTTGCGGTAGCAATAATGTAACCATTAGCGCAAAACCTGCACAACCGCGTTAAATTCCTTGTCATATGTGGAGTATCATTGTCGCGCGTCATTTAACTTCTCATTGAAGTAGACAACAAGATGGTTCTCTTGATTCAGCACGCCACTTATCGCAAGCCCTGATGCTCGCATATTACTTCAAACACCTTCAAAAAATCTAATAAACGCATAACAAGAGCTTCAGTCATCAACCTCTTCACTTCTTTAAAAGCTTTGGTTGCGATAATTGTCTACGGAAATCTCTCATTCTTCAAACAGTAAGTTATTTGTGTCATAATAGCACTAAAGTTCTTAATAAATCGACTGTAAAAGTGGATAACCCGTGAAAACTCCTGACTTTCCTAATCGTCCGGGGTTGTAGCCACTCAATAATTGCCTTTATCTTTTCAGGGTCCGTAGAAACTCTCTCGGATAAAATCACAAATCGTAGGAAGATAATCATGTCTATACAGAACGTATACTTTTTCGGGTTTGCATAGAACTTTTCAGTTTAGAGTGTGTGAAGGACATATCTCAGATGATTCATATGTTGCTCCTGAGTTCGGTTGTAAATCAATATATCATCAAAGTATGCAACTACAAATTCATCGATAAATGGCCAGAACAACTGAATCATCACATCATGAAGATACTAAGAGTATTGAACAGTCCAAAGGGTATGACCAACCATTCATATAGCTTATTTTTAGTTTTAAATGCAGTTTTTTTACTCTTCACGTGGCGGATTCTAATTTGATGGTACCCACTCTTAAGATCAATCTTGGAGAACATTGTGGCACCTAATATCAAATCCAGCATATAGTCAAGACGGAGAATGAGAAAATGATACTTGACAGTGATTTTGTTGATTGCACGGCTATCTACACACATGCGACATGTGTCATCCTTCTTTGGCGTCATAAGTGCGAAAACTGCACATGGGCTCAAATTATCTTTGATGAATCTATTATTAAGTAACTCCTCTATCTGTCATTGTAATTCGTGCTAGGCAAGGTTCATTCTGTAGTGGGACAGATTTGACAAAGTTGCTCCTGAAACTAGTCAATGGCTTGTAGGATGTCTCTTATTGGGGCAACTCACAAGGCAGATTTTTGGGGAGAAATTTAAAAAACTCTTCAAGTATTAGTTTAATGTGTCGTGGGATCTGCAACTCGGTCGTTGTCTTAACTTCTCAAGCCACAAGTGCATAGTAAGTTGAACTCTTAATTAAGCTTTTCTCAACCTGATCATGGCCAATCAGGTTCATCACCATCCTCCCTTTTCCCATATTACCCTTCTTCTCAGGAGCTGATGCTGTTGGTAAACAATCTGCATACTCTGAGATATCAATTGTTGTGATTTCAAGGTCGAAGGATGCCCCTACGATCGGATCGGCTGGGGCGGCGTAGCGGATACAAACCACAGGATCTACTAAGACAATTCAAAGAAGAGAAGAAGAAGATATTTTAAAATAGATAGAAAGCCAACACATAATATAACGTGATTCCACCGATCAAACAGATGTGTTTACGTCCACGGGAGAAGGAGGGAGAAATTTTATTAAAAATTTAGGGAAGTACAATAAGAATTACTTACACCTCACGCTGAGAAGATTACAAGCCCTTGATGGTCGCCAAGAACAGCGAACCCTTATGGCTAAGCTTCACAAATTTCTCACCTACATGAATTACTCTCTTAGGAATTACAAATTCATTGGATTCTCTTGGAATGTATTGAAGACCACCCCTAAAGGGTTATTTATAGACCATAGAACTTTCCCGTCCTAAATAAACTCCTTCAATCAGAATAAAGAAAACTTGAATTCAACTCAGACTCAAAATAGATCTAGAAAAGAAAACTGCCAAATTTGATATTAATCAACTTCACGACGTATTCACGTCATAATTCTAACAATCTCCCCCCTTGACTTGTGGCTAAGCTACTCCACGAATTTCTCACCTAGATGAATTACAACCTTAGAAATTACAAATTTATTGAATTCTATTGGAATGCATTGAAGGCCACCCCTAAGGGATTATTTATAGACTATAGAAATCTCCTAGTTCTAAACAAACTCCTTCAATCAGAATAAAGAAAACTTGAATTCAACTCGGACTCAAAACACTTTCAATCAGAATAAATGAAACTTGAATCCAACTCAAACTCAAAACAGATCCAGAAAAGAATTGTCAAATCTGACATTATTCAACCTTCACGACGTATTCACGTCATAATTCTAACAGGTGTCTCCACTTTTTCTTTGTTTTTATCAATCTTATTTTCTGAAGATGGTGATTTAGGTTGATTCGACATAAGCTTCACCTTCTTTCCGTTATGGACGAACAAGCAGTGGTTAGTTCGTTCATATATGGTCGCATCCAAATCATGATCGTCCCAAAATGATATGATCAACATCCATATGGAGTATGTCACACCACACATTATCTGTGCATGTGATAAACTGAATGGGAATCTGACATCTCTGTAGAACATCTATGGATGTAGCGTCGATCTATGTGACATTGTAGGGATTTGGATGGTTCACTAGTTTCATTCATAATGTGGTGATTAATTTTGACACAACGATGTTAATGCAACTGCCAGTATCCACCATCACTTTGCAACCCTTATTTTTAATTTTTTGCATCATATTTGGAATATGACAGTTCTTCTCCTGTCACTGACTTGCTCGGGCTGCGCTAGAGTGCACCTAACTACTCCTAATTGGGCTCTGTCTTCACTAGGAGTTGGGTTCGTCATTGTAAAAGTTCTAAGGCAACCTCAAAATTCACCTTCTTCTACAGAGACATCCAAGTCCTCATCAATGTTGTGCATGATCACTTTTAGACCATCTTCTTCTTCATCTTCTATGGGAACTTCTACTATGTGAGTTTTGGTTTAACTCGGACACTGGCTTGCGCGGTGCCCAACCTATGGCATCTATAACACTGGGTATGCGTGTTAACCTTCGCTGGTTTACTAGCCATTATTTTCTCAGAGATTGTTGGTTTTGCACTAGAAGAACATGATGGTTTAATACTTGAAGAACTGGAGGTAGTTTGCTCGGGCCAGTAAAGGATCGCCTAAATCTAGGTCTGCTAGCAGTTGTCTTAGAGCTATACCTAGAATCAGTTCGATGAAAGTAAGATCATTTAGATTCTTCTAAATCAGTGACTAGCAGATATGCACATTCTAAGATCATGATGCCTCGAGCTACGAGCTCTCGACAGTAATCGTCCCTAAGACCTGACCCTAACCTAGATAGGGCCTGTTCGGGAGATTCAAACTCGATTGTACTGTGCCAATTCAAATATTCATCATACTTAGCGATGTTATCAGTAGCCGATAACTACACTTGCACCCTCTAAATTACTTGGGCTTGGAGCTTGGGCTACCTTCTCCGGCCAACTCCGGCCGCCGCCGGCGACCGCTGGCCAACCCATGATCGGCCTACCTCTCCCCTCTCTTCTTTCTTTCTTTCCTTTGCTTTCTTTCTTTCTTCCTTCTTTCCTTCCCTTCCCTTTTCTTTTCTTTTCTCCTCTAAATTTTTCTCCTCAAAACCTGCGTCTCCCCCTCTCCCATCACTGCGTCTCTGTCTCCTCCTTTCATGCGTCTCTCACATCTCCCTATCTCTCTCTTTCTCTTATTGTGTGATTGCTTGACGCAGAGTTTACCCTCCTGCTCCAATTAATTATTTAACGCGATCTTCGCGTTCTTGTGTTAACGCGACGCGGAGCACGTGCCCGCGTCTGCGTTCTTCCTGTATTTTGATTTAAACGCAAGTCTCAGACCCCGTGTTTGTGACATCAACGCGATGCGACCCCGCGTCCGCGACTCCTGCGTCTTTATTCCCCTTTTTTCTGATTCATCACCTTTCCTCCTCTTTGTTATATATAATATTTGTTATTGAACGCGTTGACGCGTTGGTTACCTAGATTCCGGAGCTTGGGATTTCTCGGTATTTCCTGAAGATTTAGGCGAGCGTTCTCCCTTCCTTTTTAGATTTTCCCGCTTCGTCAAGTTGACTAGTATTGTATTATTTTCCTGACATACTTGCATGTGTCATGCTGTCACTTGTCACCTACTTAATATAACCTCCCAGTCATATGTCTCATGACACCTGATATACTACTACCTAATACTGGCCCCGTTATGACATATTGATATTTGGCTTAAGATTGTCATATTTATGAAAATCCTGTACTTACTATCTTGTATTATATACAGTAACTTGAATTTATAATACTCACTTACTCTTGAACCCTTGGAATCCTGATCTTGTCATGCACTTACCTTTCCCGTGAATTGATAATTACATAATTAACTATAAAAATGGACAACTTGCATCGGGTCGGGGAAACTTGCGGCTATCAATATATGTTCGTATTTACAGTGGCACTAGGTATGTTGTGTAACTAAAACTTTCGGTCGGACCTGTGAGCCTCTAGGTGACCGAGGGGAGTGCTGGCTCCCTCCTTCCTGATACCATCTTGATAAGGACATCCTATAAGACTCTCCTGTACGCCTTGCGGCTGGTTCCGAGTACCAGCAACGGAACGTTCTGAACCGTGATCCCGGGCATGCACGAGACCCACTGTAAACATTATTCGTTGATACCCCCGTTGGTTTCTAATAACAGCCTCGATTTTCTCATATGTGGAGATATGTGTGATGGGACACTATTACACATACCTAGACATATTGGTAGAACGAGTAATAATTATAAATATTAAAAGTAATAATGATAGGTTTATTCAGGCCTTATCACTTTCATTTTATATCTCCATCGCATGCTTACTATACGTGTACACCCGATACAACTTTTGATTCTTATTACTGTTTGGTTATATCAACACCCACATATACTTATCTCTGCACGACACTTGGCATTAACCTGATATTTGTTGGGGAGTTTCTGACTCCCTTGAACTTGCATGTTAAGGTTCTGAAGCTTGGATTGAAGCGGAGTCCTCGATCGAAGATCAAGCTTATCTCTCAGCGCAGGCCGACTAGTCCTAACTCCTTCTGTTCTTGAATCTTCCTGCAAGCTCAGGGAACTTCTTCTCAACTCGTGAGCACCCATTTTACTGTACAAATTGTAATTCTTACTTTTGTACCTGGCTGTGATATAATGTACATGTACTAATATATCACGCTTTGTGATAACTTTATAATCCTTATATTGGAATGTATATATACCACGTGCTTTCGTACTCTGTTACTTGCTTGTACTGATGCTTAGCATATATACGTGAGGATATTTCTGACTTACGTATATACGTCGCAGTAGCATCTCCGTACCCGCCGGATCGGAGCGTAACAGTTGTAGTGAAGGAGAAATTGGAGAATATTAAGTGGTGGTGAAATTGGAGTTGAAGGATAAGATGGAGGAGAAGGGAAGTGGGGGAAGAGAGGTGGCCAAAGTTGGGGGCGTCGGAGGTGGTCGGCCGGTCAGGGTCTCCGGAGGGAGGAGGAGGCCGGCTGGGCCTTGGCCATAATGGCCGATTATGGTGAAGGAGAAGGAGGTGGGGTGTAGGGAAAGAAGGAGAAGAAAGAGAGAGAAAGAGATTAGAGAGAGTGGGAGAGAAATGGTAGAGAGAGACCTGAGGAGAAGGGGAGATGCTCTGGGGGAGAAGAGAGAAAGAAGAAGAAAAAGAAAGAGGGAGAAGGAGAAGAAGTTTGTAGAAGAGGGGAGAGAAAAAAGAAAAATAAAAGGAAAAGGAAAGGAAGAGGGAAAGAGAAAAAAAAAAGGGAAAAGAAAGAAGAGAACAGAAAAAGGAAAAAAGTCAGGAAAACACTCGAACCAAGCTCCAGACTCGGGAAAAATACAAATATTATTTTATTTGATACTTTTTGACCAATTCAGAAAAAAATCCCCAAAAATTTTCAAAAATAGAAAATATTATTCTGAGAAACAACGTGAAATCAGATTCAAGAAATTCACTCATTTGTAAATTAAAAAATTCTGAAATTGATCAGCGATACTGATTAATACCGAATTTAGAAGATTTTGCAAAATAATTCAGAAAAAGTTTCAGAAAATTTTGAAAAATCCACAATATTAAAATAAATATTTGAAACTGAAACATATTCAATTCAACTACCAGAAAGGTAAAATTAAGTAGTTACGCTGGGATCGGGTCCAGATTCAAACTCGAGCAGACTCTGAGTCTAAAAATCCAGGTCTGATACCAAATAATAATATAAATAATCACAAAATAAAAATAAATACGGGAAGAAAATAAGATCGACAAATTTAGACACGTATCTGGGTATGTATTCTGGAGACAAGGTGTTAGAGAAAATCCATCTTAAATAAGCTAATGTTAAACTAAAAGTCTAATGATCTTTACTTGACTGCAACTAGAACATGGTGTTTCTCTGTGTGAAACAAAAAATACTATTAACATTTCCCACACCAAAAGTTGCCATGTTCAACACATCCGGATATGGCATGTTTGTTCATACTATACTTACTAGTGCATAAACCTGTAAAGTCACCTAGAGGGGGGTGAATAGGTGATGGCTAATCTAATGGTCACTAAATGCGAAATTAAAAACTATTATGATGTAAACTAAATTTATTACACTAAACACCACGTATAACACAAGAGTGTAGCCGAATTCCCCGTGAAGGGTTCTGGACTAACTCCTCAAAATTCCTCTAAATAAGAGTTGAGGTGCCGCGTTGGCTCTCTTGGCTGAATACAAGTGTTAGCAAACGATCCCCAAGCATATAACAATTAAGCACAATATGAATATCAAGCACGAAAAGATAAGCACAATAATAGCATGCAAGATATAAACAAGTAAGGGAGAGAGAGAAAGAGCAATCGCAAACACGAGGGATTTGTTTCGAGATTCGAGCACCCTTGCTCTACATCCCCGCCTTCACACTTGAAGGATTTTCACTAAAATCGATCCCACCGGATCACTCGGTGTCGCAACACCTACAAGCCGAGTTCACACTTGAACTCCTTGGACTCTCTAGCCCGTACACACTGCAAGCCCACAAGCTCGCCGAGGCCGCACCTCAAACAACAAGTTCGCACTCGAACTCGAAACACCGCGAATGCACTCGTCCGCCTCCTCAAAGTACAAAGATGAACTTTGGTGATCACAACTCTTGATCACCTAAAATCCTCTCACAACAAATCCCTATAGGTAGATATAGCAATGGATGGCTCAAGTGTTGTGTGAGAAAATAAGGATAGAGATGGTGGAGGAAAACTCAAGAAATTCACTTTTAAACACTCTTGATAAAACTTCCCTTTTGATAGGAAATATTTGCTCTCAATTTTGTGGAGAAAACTTCTTAATAGAGAGTAGGAAAAACTGGCTTGAAAACTCTCCAAAAATCTTAGAGAAAACACCCCCAAATGTCCCAATTTATAGAGTTAGAAAAATTAGCCGTTGGGGGTCTGACAGAGCTGTCGGTCGACCGGCCGGTCGACCGCAAACGATCATTTTTCCGACCGTTGGGGCAGCGGTCGACCGCCCGGTCGACCCAGCCTCTGGAACAGAGAGCAGGGCTCTCTGCCGGTCGACCGCCCGATCGACCGGGGCATTTCCAGAGAGCAGACCTCTCTGGACGGTCGACCGGTCGGTCGACCGGCCCTCCAGCCAGATACTGGCGTGCACGTCTGTGCACGTCGGTCGACCGATACGGTCGGCCGACTTCAACTACGGTCGACCGTCCCGGTCGACCGGCTGAAGCCAGGTCAGGGATATCTGGGAAAGAAAAACTTGGTCATTTTGGCTCAATTAAAATCCCATAAAATTATGAAAAATCTACAAAAATAGTTTTACCAATATTCTTTGATAAACAAACATGCTTGCACAAAATCAAGGCATGTTACAAATAATTTGGACTATTTTTTATAACTTGGAAATTTTGGCTTAAAAACGAAAACTGTATTTTTTCAAAATTGATTTTTCTAAAACTTCTCCAAATACAAAAACAAGATAATTAAACTCTTTAAAGTATAGAGTGTATGGATATGACCCATTACACAAACATGATGAAATATCTATGTTTTTGACATTAAGCACTAAATATGATTTTGGTTAAAACATGTAAACTAGAATACCAAAAACTAAACTGATAATTTTCTAAAAGAAAATTCTTTTATAAAAACAAACTAAATCAAGAGTGTGTGTGTATATGTATACTTGAGCAATCCACCAACTATTCTACCCTTTACATTTTATCTAAAAACAAAATCTTATAAAACAAACCTAGACACAAATCTTCATCTTCTTGAAGTCTTCACTTGAAGTCTTCTCATCTTCTTGACTTGATCCAAACACGATCCAAAGAGCTAGACTCCTCTTGAGTACTTGATGTGGTCTTGATGCACATGCTCTTGAATCAAACCGTGCTAGCTCCAAAACTTAACTTTAAATCCTTTGTTGAAGCTACACACCTACTAAGATCTTGATCAACAAATCTTAAACTAATTAAACACAAGATCATTAGTAACATAACTACATGAGTTGATCATCATCAAAACTAGAGTGATAGGCCTTTGGGCCAACAAAACCTTTATTAAACCTCCCCCCCCCCCCAAAAAAAAAATTTTGTGTGTAAAAATGAAGATGCCTCCATTGACAAGAACCAGTTGTCCTATGATACTATTTAGGTGCATTCATCTGTTAATTACAATATGATACATATATTTACATAAGATATATCCTTAAAAGATATAAATGTAGCCATGGCTTCTTTTCAAGGTGTCGAGAATGTAGTGTTTAACATCCAATGTCCATGTTGGGGCATGAAACTTATGTCCTTATCTACAACCTAACTTGAATCTTGGATATTGAGGTCCACAAGATCATTTCTTTACAATTTCAAATTGTAAGATACAAAAATAGATCACTTTAATAAATCAGGTCTCAAGTTGCCCTTTTTCCTCAAAAAATAATCCAAGAATAGATCCTAAGATACAACTTTGATGCAAGTCCAAACCAAATCAAGCGGGGCTTGTATGATGTGGATCAAAAGAAGATGATCATAATTATGGCATCTGACGACATTGATAGTGACCCTTTAACAAGCATCATATGGATAGATAGATAACACACACACATCTTCTACTAGGCAAAAATGAATATCATGTCCAATGTTTAAAATAACGATAACGTAATGATAATATTTTCTTCTGTTATATTAACATAGGTTATAACGTAATGCATAACGTAGGTTACACAATTTAATATTTATTTAATAAAAATAAATATATATTATATTTAAAAAATAATAAATAGGAAAATAATTTTAAAATTTTAAAAAAAAAATATCAAGACAATATATAACACATTTAGCAAGTCTCACAATACTTGTTTGCAAAAATCACCATAATTTTTCACATTCACAAGTTATAATTCATAATTTCATCTGCACAAATAACAATATGCTCCACATATTTCATTATAACTCATAATTTTTAGCCATACTATTCAATTTACACAAAGATTCATAATTCAATTTACAGTAATTTATAATTCAATTATAATTCATAATTTTTAGTCACGCTATTCATTATAATTCATAATTCAATTTACAATATACTATTCAATATACCCCTCGTGTTCTTCGCTACGATATTTATCCTCTGCGCTCTCCCCCTCCCACTCTCTCTGCTCTATCTCCCTCTCCCGGTCTCTCTGCTTTATCTCCCGATCTGTCTATGCTCTCTCTCCCTTGGGAGAGAGTAGAGAGATCAATTGGGAGATTGGAGAATGAGAGAGAAGAGAGAAATCAGGAGAGAGAGAGAGAGCTTACATGTGCTTGGAGACTGAGAACCACTGCTTGGAGACGACACCGGCGAGAACTACTACAACGAGAACCACTAGTTCTTATTTTGTTGTCGATCGGAAAGAGACATACCTTTGTTGTCGATCGGAAAGAGAGGTATGTCTTCTTCTTTCTTCTTGGCGCCGAAAGAGGAGACGATGGTGAGGTTTCAGAGAGGACAACGAGCGAGGGAATTTTTGGGGTTTTTTCTGTCATAGACCGGGAGAATATGAAGGGTTTATAAAAAAAAAGACTTACACCGTAACGTAGGTGACGATGCATTACGTTAATAATGTAACGTAATATAAGTTATGAGAAAAATAACCATAATTGTCAAACATTGCATTTTCTAGACCCATTACATAATGATTGGTCGGTGTTACGTTATATAACGGTTATAACGGGTTTTTTAAAACACTGATCATGCCTACTACTCTAGACAAATTTGGGTTATTATACAGAACAATTCATTTTCAGCAGCCACTAGATGGCCATATTGAAAACATAAGTTTAAAACAAACTGCAACTATGTAACTCCAAATGTGGGTGGTGGAAAGGTTGTTATCATATGCTTAATGGTTTTATCAATGAGTTCCAATTCTCTCTGCATTTTCCCAAAGGTCTCCCATGAGAGATCTAAGAGCTACTTCATCCATGATTTATTTTTTTAGAATATATAGTGGGCATATGATAACAACCTCTCCCCAAATAGAAAAGAAGGTTCCCCCACTACCTTTAGCCTCAACGGCCTCTCTCCCTTTGCAGACTTTCTATTATCATGCAAAAATGTAAAAAAATTGAATGATTAACATCTAGCAAGTTTATATATATTCTTAAGTATTCCCCTGAACACCTAGACACATTGGCATCAACAAATTCCCCTCAACTCTGCAAATTGAACCTTCTCATGAATTACTAACATCAGAAGCAAACCCTGTGGAGCCAACAGACTCACAACCTCCTTCTCTAAAGATACAATGTTTTCATATAAGTTATAATTTAATTCATTATATGTGTGAAAAGGATATGCTTCAAAATTTGAAGTTACATTCCATAACCAATCTACCGATTTACTAAAAAAAACAAGAGATTATCATAAAATCTTTAATTAAAAAAAAAATCCTAAAATTCCAGAATCACTACCAAAAACCTTGGTTATCAGATGAAACAACCACAAACTTCAATTTTTCAAATGTAATATAGCCACAACCTAACGAATCCTCCTCTCCCCATTTTCAAGTAACATCTATTAGAACGGAAACAAATCGACAGATTCACCAATTAAACAAGGAAAATAACAGAAAATGAAAGAGAAAAGCAGAAACCTTGGTGATCTTGAGCTTGTTGAAGATATCCTGAAGAACCTTGTAGTTCTGGATCATCTCATACTCGCTCTTCGCGTCGAAATTAACCTTGTGCATCGGGACCATCCCAGGATGAACCACGTCCATAAGCTGGCAGTGGACCGCGCCGGATGCTGCCTGAGATTTAGCCGATCCGAGCAGATAGATGATAAAAAAAAAACATGATTAATTCCACAAAAAATCGAACAAATTGGATAAAGATTGAAACTTTTGGGGAGGAAATTGAGTTGAATGATTCGTACCTCCTCGACCTTGGAGAGATTCAGATGGAGACTGGAATTGATCCAGGCGAGGATCTCGTTCCGGCCGACGAAGTAAGCGCCGTCCATCATCCCTATGTTCGTCGCCGCCATTAGAGATCTCACAGTGGGGGGGAGAGAGCAGTGGTTAGGGTTTGGGGAGTGGAGTGCCTTTTGGAGAGGAGATAAGAGAGCGGGATTTAAACAATTTCAAAATTTTGGGGGTAATTGACATAAAAGGTTCAAAACAAATCAAGTTTTCAGATTCTGTCTGCAGTTCTTTTGTCGGCTACTTCCACGAAGACTGAGACTGTAAATATAGATTTTCTTAGGTATAGAAACGGAAAATACGGATTACCAACGGAATTAATGTAATAAGAGGCCCAAATTTTGTGTAAGAAAGGAAATGTTTATCTTGCCCTCGAAACTTCGAATTTTGACTTCTTCATTTTTTATTCTCGGGGTTGTTTATTTTATTATAATTTGTTGATTATAATTACTGAAACGGGCTTGGGCCTATGGGCTGGCCTTTCAGCGCCTAATTTAGGCTTTCTATCTTGAGGCCCACTTACTGAACTAGTCTCCACAAATTACAATTATTTTCAAATATCAAACCAATGATCTATACATTGTTACATGACTCTATACCTCACCTTAGGCTTCTTAGATTCTGAACACAAAACAAAATTCAATGAACAGAGTAATTCATTCAAAAACAGGCAACCATTTGTGATTTCTTTCAGGCACACAAATTCTGAAAGAAATTGCAAAGGGATATAAAAACAATATGATGGGTTTGTCTTGAACCCTAATCAATATTATCAGCTACTTATTGTTTCAGAGTTCGGAGGGCTTGCTGATAAAGCTATTGTTTTGTACCCATACATGTTGAAGGGTATTCTAAATATTCTGTATTGAAAAATAATCTTAGGTTATAAAGGATTTTTTTTTTTTCCAATCATCATCAAAAAAAAATAATTGATCTGAGAATTCTATCATCAGTAAGAAAAGGCGTCGAGATCTGTAAATCTCTTATGTAATTTGTGATCTTTTTTTCTTTCAAACAGTGAAACTATGTGTTGTTACCCGATGACGTCAGACTCACTCTGAACCTCATTAAAATATGCGCGTTTGTTGTTGTTATTGATCTCGATTTCTACTCTAACCCTACCACAATAAATCTAAGCCAATAAATTTCAAGAACAGTAACTTCTGATGCATTTGCCTTTTGTTGAACTTGAGTTCCTTGGATTCTTCAAGAAATAAAACAGAAATCAAGAGGAGAAAGCTACAAGAGGAGATCCTGAACTAGATAGATCAATTACAATCAACTAGTTCTAATTATCAGATATTTTGAAAGCCTCAAAGCAAAATAAAATGATTAGAACGAATTAAAATGCAATAATTCAGACCATATTTTTTGCATTGAGAATGAAAAATATATGGAGATTTTGCAAATTTATATGAGTCTCTATGATTTACATGCACGATGTCATGAAACTATGAAATCTGCACTGCGAATTTAAATAACTGAATAGCTTTCAAGTTCATGGGTATGATAATCCTATCGGTTTCGTGATGGGTTGGAGAAGATTCCGGGATTCGTTTAGGGACCGGCTCACACTGAATTTCATAAAATATATGGAGTAGTACATTTAATTTGTAGTTTTTTATATAATATTTTTTTTATTTTTTTAACTGAAACAAAGATACTTCAGAGCTCTAACTCAAACGATAACTTATAAAAATATGCTATTGGAGTCACAAGTTTAAGCCTTAGGAATATTTTTTTTTTTTTCTTTTTCTCTTTTTTTATTACATTTACGCTCATACTGAAAAAATATCTTACATTCGTCGCTGTATTCATTAGTTCTCTGTGCAATCGGATCCAAACCCACTAAAAAGTTCAGAATGCGATATTCTTTGATGAATTTTGGATTTGGATTTTTCCCTCTAAAATCTAGCTCAGTGGCAAAAGTGTCGGGTTGGAAAATAGAAGGGACCAAATTCAGGACCCAGCAATTATCTTTTGTTAAAAATATAAAAATAAATACATTACCTATTTTATCTTGAAAATTAATTTATTTAGTGCAAGTAGAATTTGCATCTCACCTCTTTCGTCCATTACAAAGAAACTTCGTCGGTATATTATAATGGCACGTGCGTGCCATGTGAGTAAAAGATTTAAACCGGGTGCATAGAAATCAGGGTGTCAAGTATTGGGTTTGGATTCACGAGAATCTAAACCTAGATCCAATTCTAGGATTCACAGAATCACTCTCGACCCAATAGTCAATGCTCGATACGATTCTAGAGATCCAAAGTCGAACATTCCGGGTCGGATTGTGTCGGGTTTTGGTATAACCGAGCCCGTTATCAGCTTGTACTAATGATGGTGAATGGAAGCTTAAACTTAGCCGTATGAAGGCTAAGGGACACGTATAATTTAAGGGTTCGATGTTGTGACCTCATCTAATCTCTCCACATCATCGCCCCCCATTTTGAGAGATCTGTTTGGTCGCCGATTGAGAGAATCCTCGGCCCCCTCCCCTCTTCCAGTCGAAATTTGAGGGGAAGAGATTCTCTTTTTTCCATGTCGGCGCCTGCGAGGCGTTGACGTGGAGAAAGAGGGGCTCTTTTCCTTGACAGCTGAATGGTAAGGAAAGCCTTGGTCGTCACTTGTCACTGCCGCATTGACTTTCTCCCTCTTCTTCCACTATCTTCCTCTCACTTCCACCGAAACAAACAGTGCCTCTTTGGAACGCGAAAAAAAAAAGGTAACAACGGTTGCGCTCTACTCGCGCCGCTTTCCCACAGAAAGAGAACCGCGGGCCCCATTCCACTCCATTTTCTGCGTGTTTTCTCTCCATCGAGGAAGAAAACTGCGCAAGAACAAAAGCGCAGGCCATTACGTCGTGGGCCTCGCGTCGTTTTCTCCCCTCCCACAAAACACATTCAAATGCACTTAAAGAAAATCACACGCAGGACTCACCAATTCAGGTTTTCATGACATGATTTTGAGAACTAACCAGACCTTAAGACATTCACCAAGTCTCACCCAAAATTAAATAAATACAAAAAAAATAAAAAAGATATTTCACACCCATATTTTTAGATCAATTTATGTTTAACACACTAATTTTCAAAATCCTTCGGAAAAAAAACTTCAAGATTATAAAAATCATTGAAATAGAATTGCCACGGAGATTTTTTTTTTTTTTTTAAAGTACTTGAGATTGTCTGAATTTAGATCCTCTCTATTGCAGAATAGATAGAGAATCATCCACTTCTTAAAATAAAACCAAGAAATGTTTGAGAGAGATTCCTTTCATCCACGCTATGTACGTTTCTAAAAAAGAAAGTGCATGAACAATTTTAGTTCTTTTTAGAGTCTAAAACTCAGCGGTTCTAAAAATAAATCCATCTCAAAATTTGATATTAATATGTTCATAGAAAAATTTCTTTTGGTTCCACAAAAGGAAAAAAGAAATATTTTCGAGGGTGTACTTTTTTGTGTTCGCACAGTTTACCTAGGGCATGTTTGTTTGGTGGAAACTGACCTGAAAATTTTTTCGCCCCCCTGCATTTGTAGACCTCACGGCCTTTTTCCAAATTGAGTTGCATGTTTGGCAAAAATTGAGAGAGAAAAATCCTCTTTTTGAACTTGCCGGGTTAAATGAGAGAAAAATATTAGAAAACTGACAGCTTTATAATATAGAGCATAAAAAACTCTTTCTTGATGAATCTTAAAGTTGTCAGTTTTTTAATTATAATTTGATATGCTAACTAAGACAAGTTGGATGCTGTGGGCTATTTTACTGATATGAGCATCTGAATGAAGATATTTGCGTGCAGACTTGGAATCTATACTGGTCAAAATAAATAATCAGCCCACAATCTAGATGAATCTCAAATCTTATCAAAATAATAAAATAATAAATAATAAATAAAATAATTAGAAGGTCCAAAGTATGATTGTTAAGCTGCTACATTACTAAGTTCCAATAAAATTAATCCCAGCAATAACTAAATGGATTCAAACATTTTCTTTTATTTATGATTATCTTCACGCTAAACGCAGACTGCATTCAAACACATATTTGGTTGCTTGTAGCTCAAAATTATGCATTTATGTTGAAATAATTTTTTTTGTAAAATTTAGGAAAAGTTTGAAAAGTGAAAATAGAAAAGTTTTTACAAAAGAATGGTTGGAAGGATTACAAAATTACTGTTTGTTAGTAATTGCAATGATTTTCATATGTGTTAAAGTTTGAAGAGACTTATTCAAAGTATATGCTAATGAATATTATATTTATTATTCAAAATGTCTTAATTACCGATGATAACTACATTAAATCGTACTATGTTTTTTAGAAAAAGAAAAAGCCTCCAGAGAACCAAGATGGAATTACATGAACAAAAGACGCTTCCAATTTTTTTTATTGAATAAACCCTTCTTTTAATATAATTAAGAGAGAGAATCTCAATTCAAAATGTGTTAGTAAAGCTCAGGCTCCACATTAACAGAAACTGTTAACAAGCAAAATAAGGATAAATAACTAGAAAACTAACACTCAAAAATTAACCAGGAAATAAATAAAATTACCTCTTAATTCGAAGGCATGCACATCTGTGCTCACAAAATAGAAATTATAAATCGAATGTGCCCAAAACCTAAGCCTTTTTGTTTTCCTTCTTCGAGTGAAGCAAAACCTAAGCCTTTTTGTTTTCCTTCTTCGAGTGAAGCAAAACCTAAGCCTATTCTCAATCACACACACAGTAACACACGCAGAGAGTATGCATCTAAAATGGTAATAAAGGAAAAAAAAAAATTGCCACATCCACACCTTGCAGTTCTAAAACTTTCAACTGCAGGAGACTTGGCTTGTTCACATAAATAACAAACACAAACAATAAAAATAAATTTAGTACCCCGCACAAGGCTCCTTGAATCCATGAAGTTTGGGTTTACCAACAATAAGATCCAAAACAGGCTCATTATGAAATGGCAATATGACCATAGAATTAAACAGTATCTGAAGCAAAAATACTCATCGAGATATCGTGTGAGATATCGTGTAACAAAAAACAAGGCAAAGAATCGAGACCAAATATCTTTACAATTGCAGAAATCTGATAATGTAACTAAAGTTTGAGAAGGGCTTTCAGATGAACCTGAACACTTGGTAAGAAGCAGTGCACGCAACCGATAGTAAACACTCCTCGAGTAGATTTCCTCAGCACCTGTAGCAAATTAGAGATACAATTCCCAGTGTGCTTACTGTACACTAGAATACACATTACACTAAGATGGCAGGGCATCCAAGAGAGCGTTTCAGCTCACTGTTACTGCCCCATAATCTCCAATGGAGAACTTGTCTTCGGGATAATGGACAGCGGTTACAATGTTACCCCCAAATTTCCTTCCGTGAAGTGCAGCCTTGGCTCTCGCTGAACCTGTGGTATCTGCATACTCCAAGAAAACCTAAGGCACATTGACGTGTGGGAGTTGTCAGTATATAAAACTCAACCTTTAGGATACATGTACGAAGAGCTAATTGTTTTAAGGTCTCAAATAAAACATCTGACTGTTTTAGAATAAAATACTAATAATAACAAAAGCCAATTGCGCTAGCAGATTTGGCACATTAAAATGGATGTCAGTAAACTAGAAAATATTGGCATACGAGATGTTTTAATTGATCAAAAAGGACGGAAAAAAAATGTGGTGACACGCCACACTGTAGGAAACTAAAACCGTAGAGGAATAAGCTTGTTGTATTCCAGGATGCTGTCCTTAATAGGAATTATCAGGAAAAGAACCGCAAGGCAAGTTTCTGGTGAGTGTTTTCTAATCAAACATCTAGTATATCACATAAATATATCATAAAATAAAGAGAGATTTTTTCATCAATTTCAACAAAGGCAACAATTAGGCTGTTAATTGCTGCCATCATTTTTTAAGGAAACAAGAAGCATATGAAAAAAATATTTAATTAGTAAACTTAGTAAGCACACTAATAGTCTAGATCTAGATATTTAAAAAGAGAAGAAAGTGCACCTTTCCGACTCCAGCAATTGCCCACGAGATAGAGTGGGGTGAGGTATAACAACACTCAGCAGTGGACCTATCAGAAAAATTGCAGAAAAAGGTTACAGTATGAGATTGAAAATTTTAATTGGAGGGAATAAAATAAAGAGAAATAAAATTTCCAATCAACAGAAACCACCAAAGTGCTAATAATTGCAATAGATTCCATCTCAATCTTTAACTTTCCACAAACAAAGTATTGAACCACAAAGAACATAGATTCAGGGGAAAAAACCAAGAGTACTAACCAAACTTTCCACCTTCTTCTCTCATATCTTCTAGTATTTCTTCATATTCTTCATCATTATTAAGTTCATCGACAGACAACACCTTTCAATAACCATTTCAGGAATATAATGCAATGATATAAGTTAGAAAAGCAACGATTTTTTTCAAAGAAAAGAATTAACGACTCAGATAAAACTTTTAGAAAGAAAAATATGGGATACTCATGTAAGAAATAATTAATCTTGTAAGTTCAGAGAATTTGATATTTAACATGCACAGAAGTACTAGTGTGTGATGTTAAAAAAACATCGTAGGTACAGGTCAATCATACTGCAATAAATTTAGTCAGCTGATGTTAAATAGCTACATGTATATGTGCACTAACATGTAAAGTTTTGGCCTATTAATGTGATTTGACAAAGTTGGACTACCAAATCTACCAGTACAAGTGCATGGTTCATCTACATTGGCAAACCACTCTCTTATTATGGTACTTGATATCTGTCTTAAGACCAAATCAAATGTCAGATTTCTTAATTCTCAAACATTAAATTTGTCCAAAGGTGTAACAGCAGCAGCAGCAGCAACAACCAAAGTAAGCACTCATACGAGTTTTGTCACAATACTCCAGCAATCATATGTCGAAATGTGGTACTTCAAAATATCACGATTATCACCTCTTTTACCGTATAGAGAAAAGTGATTTTTATTAGGGCTTATTTTCTAAATACCCAATTAAACTTTTTGGGTTTTCTCACAAAACCTCTTAAACTCAAGAAATCCTAAAATACCCCCATAAACTATCCCCAAAAATCTCAGAAAACCCCTGCCGTCAGCTAGCCGTTTGGGAGGTGACACGTGTTTGTCACGTGCATTTTTAAGACGGATTTACCTTTACCTAGCCCATGTCTTGCACGCGTTTTAATGTTTTAAAATGAATCCTAATTAAATTTTATTTAAATCCTAATCAAATCTTAGTTAAATCCTAATTAAATCCTAACCTCACATTCCAAGAGGCATACCTCATGACTGGCCGAGTGCTCGGCATCACGGTCTGCTCCCCAAGGAAGCACGAGCCACCGAGGTGCCTCAACTACTTGACATCACCACACGTGGTGATATGGAGCGTGGTGACTGCTCCTGTGCGTTCCCTGGTTTGTTTGAGGCTCAAGAGCTGATGGCGAAAGATCGGTTCGGGGAGATTGTTCCTTTCTACGCCCGTTTCTGGATAGGCTGGAGGAGGCCGCTGGTTCAGCTCGGCGATGGAGGGATGGTAGTTTGGAGATCGATTTGCCGATGATCTAGCTGAAGGAATCGTTCAATGTGAACCATTCATTGTGAGCCAAGCCAATCCTCACATTCCGTCGTTATCGAGAATGAAGGAGCTTGTGAGAGAGAATGAAAGGGGGAGGGGGAGCGAAAAGGGAGGGGAGGAGGAGAGGGGGGTTGCCGATAGGAGGGGAGAGGAGGAGATGGGAGGAGGAGAGGGGCAGGGGCAGGGTAGATTTTAATAAATTTGAAAAAAAAAAAATAAGAGTATAATAGTAATTTTATTTTTAAAGAATTTATTTTAATAGTCTTAGAGCCATGGGTAAACGAGTTATTTTACATGCCCTTAACAGTGTTACAAGGGGGACACTGGGAGACATATAGTTTATCGGGGTATTTTGGGATTTCTTGAGTTTAGGGGCTTTTGTGAGAAAACCCAAAAAGTTTAATAGGGCATTAAGAAAATGAGACTTTTATTAGTTTCAAATATTGCATTTGGATGAGATTTGGGTGATGAAATAACACATTTTGTAGAAATCTCACATTTGTCAATGCAGAATCTACATTTATGGATAACCATATGCCTTTAGTTTGGCTAACATCAGCTAAATCATATACATGAAATGCTGGCACCATTAATGTGATTATTCTGTTTATAATCCTTAGATACAAATGCACTTAGGGTCCACTTGATTGCTACAAGTGAGCTGCAAGTAGCTACAAGTCGTAACTGAGATTTACAAAACTCTTTTGCAGTTGTAAGTAAGTTTTACGCAAGTTTTCAAGTATTTGGTTGGTAATGTGAAAGTGTAAGTGTAAGTGAGGAAGTATACTGTCATTTATAGTGTTTGATTGGAATCTAGAAGTGTAAGTGAAAAAATATATTTCACGTGCAGTGTTTTGTTGTAAGTTTGCAAGTGGAATTTGCAAGTTGGTCTACAAGTGGGCTAAAAAATTAACTGTTTGAGTTTGCAAGTGCAAGTGGGTCTGCAAGTGAACCACAAAATAAACTTTAATCTAATAATTAAAAAACATTAATCTAAAAATTAAAAATATTAATATAATAATTTAAAAATATTACATTATTAAATTTAATAATTAAAAACATTAATCTAATATTAAATATTATTAAATATATTAAATATGTTAATCTAATATTAATTTAAAATTAAATATTGCAATCTAATATAAATATTATTTATTTAATTAAAAACATTAATCTAATAATAATAAAATTAATCTAATTATTTGAAATCATTAATCTAATAAAAGTATTAAAAATTATTAAATTTAATAATAAAAAAATAATCTAATATTAAATATTATTAAATATATTGATCAGATATTAAATATTACAATATAATATTAAATATTATAAAATTAAATAAAAAATTAATCTAATAAATCTTTTAATCTAATAATTAAGATTAATCTAAAAATTAAAAAAGATTAATCTACTAATAAAAACATTAATTTAATAAAAAAATAGATACATCTAATAATAAGAAGATTAATCTAATACTTAAAAAGAATTTTAAACAATAATAAAAAGCATTATCTAATAATAAAAAAGACTAACTTAATAATAAAAAATCAATCTAATAATAAAAAATCATTAATTTATTAATGAAAAAACTTTAATTTAAAAACAATTAATCTTAAAATTAAAAATTTTAATCTATTAATAAAAAACTTTAATTTAATTAAGAATATTAATTTAATAATTAAAAAGATTAATCTAATAATTAAAAATATTAATGTACTAATAAAAAATATTGCAAATGAGTCTGCAAGTAGGCGGGCCTGCAAGAGCAAGTGGACTTGCAAGTGAGCCACAAAAGTAACTCTTTGGATCTGCAAGTGCGAGTGAGTTTACAAAAATTAATTGTTTAGACTGCATTTGCAAGTAGTCCAACACTTGAAAGTGTAATGGATGCAAGTGGGACTTGCATCTGCACCCCCACTTGCACCATCCAAACATGTCCTTAGTGCATTAGATACATTATTTTATTTTTTGAAACCATAGCCTAGTGCAAGCAAGATTTGAACCTCAGACCTCTTACCCACTGCAAAGAGATTTACCATTGTGCTATAGTGACACCTACATGGCTCATTAAAATTGGTAAACAGCTCTCACCTATGGTAAGTATACAACATCATCGATGCCTTGTGGACAAAAAGTTAAATGTTTTGGTAAATTCCCATTTTTTACATGGTAAACACAAGTTTGTAATTCCCTGTTACTTGTAGAAAAAGGAGGTTAATTGAAAATAAGCGTAAAGTCATCAACTTGAACATTTTGATTAACAATCCTTCTACTAATCCAATTTCAATGCAACAATGATCGAAGACCCTCACCTATCAAAGGGTTATATATTCGACAAGGAGGCCCCTTACGAGTAACTTATTTCTAGACATTTCAGTGGTCAGTCAAGAGCGATTATTAAGTTTTCTAAACAACCAAGCAAGTATGCATAGGAAGCTTCAAAAGGATTAACATGCCTTCTTATGTATTGTCTACGACACCCAACTTACATGCATGGAGACCAGGGCACTACATAATTTCTATTTCTTTACGATTTAACTTTTACATGAGAGGACAGGATAAAGAACAATAGAATGCACCTAGACTATATCAACTTGTACACAACCATGAGCATCTCTTAATTGAAATAACCCACAGATAGTTAGAGGCCTTTATATAGCCACTAAATTGACTGTATAAATTTAATACACACATGCAGTATGTGGTACCAGGAAACAAGTTCAAGATTAACCTAAACTAAACAAAAAAAAAAGCGGCAACAATACCTCAGTCAAACACACGACTTTAGTCAGATATGTCACGGGAGAGGTAGGTCCGGAGCCAACTATGTGGAAAGATGGAGCAACACCAGCCTGTAAAGCAATTTTCTATGCCCAACAACGTAACAATCAGTTGCATGGATAAGAAGAGAAATGGAATATTTGCTTGGCTTACAAGTTATTTGGTCATCAATATTACCTGCAGAGCTATATGTTGCTGTGCTTGCTGTAAAACCATCTCCTGCTCTGGTCTTGCTTGACCCACACTGTCTTAGGAATACATGAAGTTAGGCATACAGAATTGCATGCTATCGAGAAGAATAAATCTACAGAAGTTGAAATTAATCAAAAGCCATTTTTGTGTGTGGGAGAGAGAGAGTACTACTAATAACATACAGTTGCAGGTATGGAATACGAACCTCGCAGTAGCACGGCGTACAGTTAACGTCTTGTCTCCCATCTTTAGCCCATTAAGAGCAGCACAAGCAATGTCAGTCACGGATGGATCCTACATTGCCAGGTAGGTTGGGACATAATAAATAACTAAGATGAGAACAAGAATAGGAGAAAGGACAGGAAGCTCATCATCAATTATTAAGATGCGTACTACCTGGTAGACACAAAAGCCATAGGCTTTGGAGTTCCCTGTGTCTCTATCTTTAACAAGGTCAAATCCACGCAAAGATCTGCAACCAATCAACACCACCCAGTCAGGATCATAATGGATAATCAAATGTACTCATACTTGCTAAATCATGTATTGCATCCGCTTTGAAATTTAAGAAATTTCTCAGGCAACTGTTTCAAAATAACAGACAGGTCCTGATTCTGGAGAAATGAAAATTATCACCATCCACAATTAAATACATACTCCATTCCTAGATATTCAAACTGTAATGAAGCACTGTGACCCTTTCTAATTTCGGCGGGGAATTATGCAATATTTGTTGCTATGTGAACTAAAATAGAGAGCTTCCTGAATTTTCTCCAAGCAGGAGAAAAGCTTCAAAAACCAGACATACAAATCTGTGGGATAACTTGCTACTCAAAACATACCCAAAGGATTCCAGTAGCTCCCTTATTTGTGCATCTGTGAAATAGTATGGCAGACCACCCACAAAAATGCGTCAGGTCCCTCAGCTCCACCAATTGCCCTGTCCACAAGGCACAATATTAGAGAGTTAGCAAGTTATCCAAAACATGTGACGGTTGAGTTTTCAAAGAAGTGATAAAAAGAAATTAAATGTTTATTTGAAGCAGTTCTGGCATGAGAGTCCAAAGAGTTCCCTTTTTCCAGAAATTTATTATGTTAACTACAAATTACCTTTATATAGAATATTTTTTTCTATATATTTAGATTTCGTATGGTGCACATCTTTTCTTTATCGAGATTAATTTTAGTGCACCTCTTTTTTCGAGACTGTTGTTGCATCATGGTAGATAGGATATTAATTACTTAAATTAGATCAGAGTAATTTATACAGTATTCTATAAGATGTGATATACGCAGACTGCTCTCACAGTCGCATGGCTAATCTACTTTGTTAAGTCTGATTGTTGTTAGGTCCGCGACTTTTGTTGCATTTTATAAACAATCAAAACTCTGTTAAATATGGCATGCGAATAAGGACTGTGACTGTGGTCGCAATGCTAAACGATGGCATGTTTTCGTCTATTATTTCTATACGAATAATGAATGTGACTAGAGTCGCAGTCGTGATATAAGATTGAAAGTTATATTATATTAAGTTTGCGACCATGATCGTAGTGCTAAAAGGTATGTGGTTTAGAGCCGCACTCGTGATATAAGATTAGAAGTTTTGTTATGTCATGATTGCGACCATGATCGAATGCCAATATATTTTTTTAGTTATATGTTTGAAAGTATGTGCACTGCGACCTTGATCTCATTTATAATATACATTGAGAATAAAGCATTTTTAGTATCAAGACCGACCATAGTCACAGTTAATTAAAAATTGCATGAAATACTATCCAATCAATCTGCAAATATTGTGGCAGTTACGAGAATACCTGATTTATAAAATATCTGCAAAATAAATTATTAATCATTGTATTTCATTATTTTTTTCATTGTACATTTGTAATACAAAAAAATTATACGGTTGCCCCCACATCAAATTTTATCTTTCTATTCATTTCAGTTTCTTTTATTAAACCTATATGAATTAAAAATAACGCGAAATTAACCAATAAAAAAACTATATATTACAACCAAATTTTTAAGTTTCACGCATGTTTTTTACTTTTAAATGTTGCTGTTTTTTTCCACATCATCTTGATCCAATCTTTTTTCCCTTTATATTTTTGATGTAGGAGAATTACGAAATTTATAACTGCAGCTAATTTTAACAAAATTTCTCTGTAAATTACAAATATTTTCGATAAATTTTTATTGTGGATGAATTTTTGCTAGTGTGGAAGTAAAAATGGGGGAATTTTGGTCAACTTGATTGGCGATTATATATATATATATATATATATATATATATATATATATATATATATATATATATATATATATATATATATATATATATACACACACATATTTACACATGCGTGTGTATGGGAAAGATTTTAATACACATAGGGTGTAACACTTATGAAAACACACCGTAGCCCATCCATATCCATGATCCAAACCATCGGATGTGATCTACATATTCTAAAATTTTTTTTTAAGGATGACATGTTCTAAAACTTATATGAATCAAATTTCATGTGAACTGAAACTTTCTAGCCTATCTATCTCATGATCTAAAAATGGACAGTTTTTAGCGATCTTAAAAGCTGGTTTTTTTTATTTACTTGATTTATAGGATAGAAAATTTCAATTCACATTAAATTTGATCCACATAGTTTTTAGAACATGTAGATCACATCCAATGGTTTGGATCATGGATATAGATTGGCTACGTTATATTTTTATAAATGTATGTAAACCCTTATGTTACACAAAACATCCATTGGGGTTGGTCGTTTATAGTAATATTTATTTAATCTTCTTGGATCAAAATACATTTTATTTACTTCATTATTACTTGTACTGTTCTGAAATAATTGTTGAATAGCATCAATTTGAATTGAATTTATTAAGTCAGTACAACGTAGTATTTCATTATTCGATTCTGATTCTTCTAATTCTTCTTCCTGATCTGAAACCTGAGAGCCAAACGAATTTTCGTCGATGATGTTTAAATTTGTTTTTTTAATTTATCAATTATTGAAGTTATTTCTTCATTTGGTACTTCTGGTGGACGTACTTTAGATTAGGAGTGAGCATCGGTCGGTTCGGTTCGGTTTTTGCTAATTTTTGCAAAACCGAACCGAACCGATTAGACTTAGTAACCGAACCGAACCGAATCGACTCAGTTCGGTTCGGTTTTTCGGTTTTTTCGGTTAGGTCAATATATTGCCATCATTTCTTACATTTTTTAATCACCATTATATTATCATCCTTTAATATTATAATCTCAAATATCCACTACCTAAATTAGAAATAAGAAAAAGATTCTAAGCTTAATATGAATTGAAAATTTCATATTCTAAAACTTTTATACCGTATTTGAGCTCTTATATCAAAACTCATATAATTATTACTAACTTTTAATGATAAGAATGAAAAAAGATACTATATTAATATAAATATTATTCTCAATTGTGATGGTGTACTTAATATTGCTTTCACATATTCAACATAAAAAAGATGGTATTACTAAAACTAATGAGATAAGCTTCCACCAATTTTTATTATGAACTATATTATTCATTAAATTGAATTTGAGTAGGTTAATATATAGGGTGAGAAATTCGGTTCGGTTCGGTCTATTCGGGTTTTGGAACACAAAACCGAAACCCGACCGAATTAGAGCGGTTCGGTTCGGTTCGGGTTCGGGTTTTGGTTTTTGGTCGGTTATTTCGGTTATAACCGAACTCTGCTCACCCCTACTTTAGATCCACTAATTTCAGGAGGAGGTTTTCTTGGCACATAGTTAGGTTTTTACTCTTTTTCCTTATTAAAGAAAGTTTCTAATTGGACAATTGTATTTAATTTTTTATTAATAATTCTAGAACAGATTCTATCCTAGTGAGTTGTCTCAATACTTGAACATATACATTGGTGTAATTATGTTGTTTCACTATTTTTGTAATTCTTTCAGTGATTCTTTCTTATGATCAGTAGGCTTCACTAAAGCTACTCCTTCAATAACTTCACATGTATTAACACTGGATAATTTTAGAGGTTCAGAAGGTAGATACATGGACATTTTCTTTTTTCATTCTGGGTAGCTCATGTCTTATAGTGTTTTTCTAACACATTGAGCTTATTGAGCTCTTATTAATATCTCTCAATAAATCATTCTGAAAAGAATTTTATTTTCATTTTTTATTAAGATGTGTATAGTATTTATCTTTGTATGCATATCTTTTCTCTATTGAGTAGGTCTTTTCAAATCATTCTTTAAATTGTTTATTTTCGTTGAATTCCTCATTGAGGTAATTTCTTATGAGACTTTCTGATGTTAAATCTATTAAGCTTATATGTAAAAGTCTATATCTGATTTAGTTGGAGAATCCAAATTAGGTTTCTCATAAATTGAATGTGCAATTGCAGAATCAGATATCTTAATCCCTTGAACTTCTGATTCTAGTTCAGTTATTCTTGCAAATGGATCTATATGAATTTCCAGATGTAGCGCTCCTAGAAAGTTGAGATTAATTTTGATTTTTTGAAGTAGAAATCCTAATAATTTGCTTGAGGTTAAACTATCTTCTACTTCACCATTAGTAGTTTGAATTATTTGATCTACGTCTGTTTCAATGTTGGCCTAGGTAGAAATGCTAAAGTTAACAACCAATTTTCTAAGAAATTTATTTCATCCAACTTTATTATTCTATTTGTTGTTATATTAGAAGACAACAAATTAATTTCTACCAGTGTAGTTTTACCTGATTTGGTAACTTATCTAACTTTAGGGGCTAGAGTATTAAGTAATTTAAAGTGGACCCTATAAATTAGGCTATTGTTTCAGATCCAGGCAGAAAATTGTATCCATAAGTTTTAAGATTTAAAGATGCAGCTTCTAAAATATTTGAGTATGTCATTGACAAACTGAGATTGGAATATACATTAGAGTTGGCTGGCCTATGATACATGATAGTCTGCATCACTCTCATTAGGGAATGAACCCAATCCAGACATCTAGCATCACGCAAGATGTCAATAAAGATGCATTTAATCCTTGCAGAGTTAAAGGCTTTAATGCGATTTGCATTAAGCCTATATGGATAAAATTATACTTATCTCTATAGGAAGATGAGTCATCTTCTGATAATAATTTTATTGTTTGTCTGTTATAGTGTAATACCCCGTTCCCGGAATGCGTACTTAGTTGCGTATTCAGTTTTTCGATCGTATTTTTCGATTTACTTCCTGTATTTGACCGATTTCAGTTTTAAAAATCACTTTCCAATATTATATATTTTCTATGATTTTCTGAAATTTCCTGAATTTAATTAAATATTTTCAAAACCGGTGTCGACCAGTGCCGCTGATCGATTCTCGGATTTTTAATTCACAAAGAGTTAGGAAATTCTAGAAGGTCCTTTAGACTTTATTTCTTAGAATCATATTTTCTATCTAAATACTTTTTCTGAGAATTTTATGAATTTATGAAAATTCCAACGGAGTCGGTAGATAACTGATTCCGGGATTTTTAGTTTTAAAACTATAAATTATTTCTCCAAACGAATTTCACCATGAGTCTTAAAATAATATTCTTGATTTTTAGTAAAATTTACGAGTCGTTCCGAGATACTTGAATTTCGGGCGATTTCGGTATTTTCCGAAATGTTTCCCGCATCTTCGACTTAAACCTGAAAAATTGTCTTTTCAACATTTTTAAATTTTAAATCCAAGAGAAAATATTTTCATTTATAATTTCTTTTCCTTTTTCCTTTTTCTTAATTTCCTTCCTTCCTCCACAACCACAAGCTTTTCCATTTTCCAATTTTTCAATAATTCCACTTTCTCCAAAATTCCACCAACTCCCACCTACTTCCTCATTTAATGCATCTCTCTCTCTCTCTCTCCCATGGCCGGCCAAGTGGCCAAGAAGAGGGACACTCATCCCCTCCCCTATTTGCACAAAACCCCCTCTCATTTCCCTTATTTACAACTCCTTTACAAAATCTAAAACCTATATAAACATATCCCTTACATTTCTTTTCCTTTTTCTTCATTCCACCAAAGAAGTAGCCCTCACCTCTTCCTTCTCCATCTCAAACTCAAACCCTAACTCCAAAAGCACCTAGGTCTTCTTCATCTCCATCTCAAGCATCAACAAGATCTTCATCTTCAACCTCAATCAAGCCACTTCTTTTGGATTGGGGATCATCTCTCTCTTCGTCGGATTTATCACCTTGGATCAAGCTTCACATAACCAATCCTTGTGAGTATTTTTACTCACCAAGACTAGACAACTTCTTTATATACTTGTGTTGTCAATTCATGTACACTTGTGCCATAAGAATCGTATTTTAGACCATCAAACACAACCAACAAAACCCTAATTCGTACCCAGTTTTTCCCACGATTAGTCGACTTAACCTAGGAATTAGTCGACTAACCCACCTGTTCTGAAACATAACTTCTCTGGAAACACAGTTCTAGTCGACTTATCCTTATTAATAGTCGACTAATCTTTCCTGAACCAGAAAACCCAACTCTCGGTTCCAGTCGACTCATCCAAAATATTAGTCGACTTAGGACCCCTAGTCGACTACCCATTCCTCCCTAGTCGACTCCTGTTTTCCTGAAATAAAACATCAACTCTCTGTATCACAGACTTAGTCGACTTAAGTATCCGTTAGTCGACTAGTAGTTCCCTGTTAGTCGACTACCCTTACAACCCTAGTCGACTAACTTTTCCTGAAACAGAATTACAACTCTCTGGAACCCAGTTTTAGTCGACTCATCTAGACTGTTAGTCGACTTAAGACCCCTATTAGTCGACTAATCCTTCCACCTAGTCGACTAATTCTGAATGTCTGACTTAGTTGATTTCCTATCTGAATTTGGATTTTACCTTTGATACATGTGTGACATATTATTCCTGTTCATGCTTCATAACTGGTACTACATGACATGTTACTTGATGGACATTACCTCATATTACTTCATGACTTGTTATTACATATCATCGCTTCATAACTTGTTAAATATGAATATCACCACTTATCATGCCATCACTTGAACCAAGCATGATACACTTGACTTTCGTATAAAATGGACCAACTTACATATGGGTCGGGGGGAAACATACGGATATCGATATGTGTTCGTGTTTACAGTGGCATTAGGTATATTGTACAATCATATTCCGGTCTAACCTGAGGGCCTCCAGGGGACCGAGGGGAGTGCTTGCTCCCTCTTCCTGAATACTGTCATGACTAAGGGCATACATAAGTCCCTCCTGTTAGGCCTTGCGGCTGGTTCCGTTACCAAGCAACGGAACACCCTGGACCGTGGTCCCGGGCATGCACGGGACCCACTGTAAACATAGTTCGTCGATAAACCGCTGGTTTCCAATAACAACCTTGCTTTACTAGGATATGGATCTATGTGCGCTGGGACGCTGGGTCACATAGCTAGATATCATAGTAAGACAAGTAATAATAATAAGACATTAACGGTGGATCTATTGTATTCAGACTCTTACTCTTTATGCTTTCATTACCTACTGATTGATATTTATCTTACTGTTCCCCCTTACTTATTTATGTCTCTTATGCCATTTGGCTGTAGCCTGATTATTGTTATGAGGTCTTGACCCCTTGGATTTGCATATTCAGGTTCTGAAGCTTGGATCGAAGTGGAGCCATCCACAGAAGATCGAGCTTTCTTTAGTGAGCAGGCTGATTAGCTCCAGTCCTTGTGCCAGATCTCTCTTTTTGGCTCACGGGATCTTCATCCTACTCGTGAGCATTTTGTGTTTATATTGTATCTTTTGCTTTTGAACTTGGTTGTGATAAAAGATACATGTAATGTGTAATATTTTATCATATTTTGTGATGACTTGTACTTGTACTTTTATGTTGGCATATGTATGGATATCACGCTTTGTCGTGTACTCTGATTCTTGTTGTACTTATTTGCTTAGCGTATATACGTGTGGGGCATTTTCTGACCTACGTATATACGTCGCAGTGACGTCCCCGTATTCGTGGAATTGGGGCGTTACAGGTTGGTATCAGAGCGTAGGCTCTCACACCTATAGTACAATCAAGCAGCAAATTCCAGTAATTTGCTATTGCCAACTACAATGTACAAAGTTATCCAGTCCTTCTTGATCCCTTCTTGACTCCTTTCCTTGTGTCCTAAACTCCTTCCATTTGTTTCCAAATTCCAGTTATCTTATCCCAATTCGGTATGGAGAGAAGGACGGGACGAAACCATTCCGGACAAGCATCGAATGGACCCGCGGGAGAGAATGTGGACATTCTGAGGGTCATTCAGACGATGATGGAGAATCAGCAACAACAGACCGAACTTCTTCGGCAGGAGTTGGCAGCCCCTAAGGAACAGAGGCCGGGGAATGTTTCGGACTTCAGACGGCTGCAACCAGCCATATTCACGGGTGAAGAGAAACCCCTGGATGCTGAGCAATGGCTGACGGACACCACAGACTTGTTGAATGCAGCTCGAGTTCCTAAGGAGAATCAGGTGGAGGTTGCTAAGATTCAATTGAAGGATATAGCCAGAACTTGGTGGCTAGCTGAGGAGGCCAGATTGGAGAAGCCTGTCACCTGGGACACATTCTCCAAGAGCTTTTACAGCAGATTCTTCCCTGCCACTGCTCAGAAGGACATGGAAGAGCAGTTCATCAGACTTCAGCAAGAGAATAGATCCGTGGATGAGTATGTCGCGGAATTTCTCAGACTTAGCCGCTTTGCTCCGTACATGGTAACTGATGAGGAGAAGCGGGCTAGTAGGTTTCAGCAGGGCTTGCAGATGGACATCCAAGTTTTCCTAATGCCCCAGCAGCTGAAGACTTATTCAGAAGTTCTCACCATAGCTCGAGAGGTGGAGCGTGGGCTAGAGAAGAAGCAAGTGAACCAGATGAGGAATCAGGCCATGAAGAGGCCGTTTCCACCAATGGGAAGAGGAGGCCCATACAGAGCAGCTAAGGTTCAGGCCAGGCAACCATTCAGACCAGCTCCTTACCAGATGGCTCAATCAGGTCCTATCTGCAACTTTTGCCAGAAACCGGGTCATTCTCAGCAGAATTGCCGAAGGGCAAATGGATTATGCTTGGTGTGTGGTTCCCGAGACCATTCCATTGAAGCCTGTCCACACAGGAGAATGGGGATTACCAATCAAGCTCTACCGGCACTTCAGGGACCGAATGGACAGAGAGCACTTCCAGGGCCACAGGGACAGAGGAATCAGGGACCGATGATCAGGAGAGTTCCTCCCCCTCCTCCACAACAAGCTGTTCGCCCAGTCCAGAGAGGAGCTAGGACTGCTGCAGGGCGTGGAAGGGGTCAAGCTTTCAATTTGTCAGCAGCAGAGGCAGAGACTTCTGAGGAGGTGATAACAGGTACCATCAGAGTTCATTCTAAACCTGTCCTCGCTCTCTTTGATTCCGGTGCTTCCCATTGTTTTATCTCAGACCATTTTGTGGCATTGCATTCTATACCTGTTAGATCTTTAGACCACAAATGGGATATTAGTACTGGGAATGGAGTAGTCGTATCTTCTAGAGTTTGTACTGATTGTCCAGTAGAACTTTGTGATAAGACCTTGGCCATAGATATGCTCGTACTAGACACCAAAGGGTACGACGTAATCTTAGGCATGACCTGGCTCAGTCAGTACCATGCAGTTATTGATTGTAGGGAGAAGAAGATTATTTTCAGGATCCCTCTTCAACCGGAGTTCCAATTCAGTGGAGAAGTGAAGTCTACTAAGAGAAAGACTCGGTTGACTACTTCGGAGGTTCAGAAGGGAGTGCCGGTGTGGGATGAATTTCCAGGAGTGTTTGCTGAGATCTCAGGACTGCCACCTGAAAGGATGGTTGAGTTTTCTATTGATACTGTGCCTGGAACAGCTCCTATATCCAAGGCTCCGTACAGGATGGCACCTACGGAGTTAGAGATTTTGAAGAAGCAGCTGCAGGAATACTCTGATAAGGGATTGATTCGACCAAGTACTTCACCATGGGGAGCTCCAGTATTATTGGCAAACAAGAAGGATGGTGGTAAGAGACTTTGTATTGATTATAGAGAATTGAACAAAGTTACCATCAAGAACAAGTATCCCTTACCAAGGATTGATGATTTGTTTGATCAGCTTCATGGAGCCCGAGTATTCTCTAAATTAGATTTACAGTCGGGTTACCATCAGCTAAGGGTGAGGAAGGAGGATATTTCGAAGACGGCATTCAGGACCCGTTATGGCCACTATGAGTTTCTAGTTATGCCTTTCGGAGTCACCAATGCCCCTTCAGTTTTCATGGATTTGATGAACAGAGTGTTCTCGCCCTATTTGGATCAGTTTGTAGTTGTTTTTATAGATGACATCTTGATCTATTCAAAGAGCAACAGGGAGCATGCAGAACACTTGAGGATTGTATTGCAGACTCTCCAGCAGGAGCAGCTTCATGCTAAGAGAAGCAAGTGTGACTTTTGGTTGGACAGTATGACCTTCCTTGGACACATAGTTTCAGCAGAAGGAATTTCAGTTGACCCCAGCAAAGTCCAGGCAGTGAAGGATTGGCCAATTCCGAGGACGGTGACTGAGATTAAGAGTTTTCTGGGACTAGCCGGATATTACCGACGCTTTGTCCAAGATTTCTCTAGGATTGCAGCCCCGTTGACCAAGCTCACCCGGAAAGGAGAAAGGTACATATGGACAGAGGAATGTACTGCAGCTTTTGAGCAACTGAAGCAGAGACTCATTTCAGCTCCAATCTTGAGGACTCCCTCAGGAAGAGGAGGGATGGTCATATTCAGTGATGCATCAGGAAAAGGCCTGGGGTGTGTACTTATGCAACATGATCATGTCATAGCTTATGCATCCAGGCAACTTAAGACTCATGAGCGGAATTACCCAACTCATGACTTGGAACTAGCAGCTGTTATTTTTGCCGTGAAGATCTGGAGGCATTATCTTCTGGGAGATAAGGTGTTGATATACACGGATCATAAGAGCCTCAAGTACATTTTCTCACAGAAGGAGTTGAACATGAGGCAGAGGCGGTGGCTGGAGTTGATGGCGGACTATGATATAGACTTGCAATATCATCCAGGCAAGGTCAATACAGTACCGGATGCACTGAGCAGGAAGCCAGAGAATAGAGTGCTTGTTCAACTTACTCAGCAGAAGGAGTTGATTCAAGACATCATCAGATTGGACTTAATGTTGGTACAAGGAGTTGATAAGGCAGGACAGTTCATGACCTTGCGATTCAGTCAACATTGATAGATGAGATCAAGGAAGCTCAAAAGGAAGACCCCAGATTACAGCAATTCCGAGCTCAAGCAGAGGCTGGATTGAGGACTGATATCAGTATTCATCCGGATGGTGCATTGTATTTTGGTAGTAGGATTTGTGTTCCCCAAGGAGAAGTTCGACAGAAGATTCTAGCAGAAGCACACAGTTCAGCATATTCCATACACCCAGGGGGAAACAAGATGTACCAAGACTTGAAGAAGCAGTTTTGGTGGAATGCTATGAAGAGGGAGATAGCCCAGTATGTTGCCAAGTGCTTGGTTTGTCAGCAGATAAAGATAGAGCATCAGAGGACAGCTGGACTTCTACAACCTTTACCGATACCTGAGTGGAAGTGGGAGCACATCACCATGGATTTTGTCACGGCATTGCCTCGCAGTCCTAAAGGTAATAATGCTGTGTGGGTAATCATTGATCGCCTCACCAAATCAGCTCACTTCATACCATTCAGGGTAGGTCAGACAACAGAGGTTCTGGCAGACAAGTACATGAAGGAGATAATTCGTCTGCATGGAGTTCCAGTTAGTATTGTATCAGACAGAGACACCAGATTCAGATCTCATTTCTGGGAAAGCCTCCAAGAAAGTCTAGGGACTCGTCTGAAATTCAGTACTTCATATCATCCTCAGACAGACGGACAATCTGAGAGGACTATCCAGATTCTTGAAGATATGTTGCGGGCCTGCATGATTGAATTCCAGGGATCATGGGAAGACCATCTTCATTTGGCTGAATTTTCTTATAATAACAACTATCAGGCAAGTATCAAGATGGCACCATTTGAAGCATTGTATGGAAGGAAGTGTAGGTCACCGATTTGTTGGGATGAAGTCGGTGAGAGGAGACTTTTGGGGCCGGAGATCCTGATTCAGACAACAGAGAAAGTCAGGATTATCAGAGATCACCTCAGGGCAGCTCAGAGTCGGCAGAAGAGTTGGGCAGACACACTGAGAAGGCCATTGGAATTCCAGACAGGGGATCATATGTTTTTGAAGATATCACCTACAAAGGGAGTAATCCGGTTCGGTACTCGTGGGAAGCTTAGTCCGAGATATATCGGCCCATTCGAGATCTTGGACCGAGTGGGAGATGTGTCTTACAGGTTGGCGTTACCGCCATCTTTGGACGGAGTTCACAATGTATTCCACGTATCACAGCTGAGGAAGTATGTGAAGGATGATAGTCATATCCTGGATCACTCCGAACTGGGACTACAACCGGATTTGTCATACCAAGAGCAACCGATGGCCATTTTGGACAGAAGTGTCAAGTCATTGAAGAATAAAGCCATACCTTTAGTGTTGGTGTCTTGGAACAGACATGCACCAGGAGAGGCCACGTGGGAACGAGAGGATGTTATCCGTGAGCGTTATCCGTAACTCTTCACATCTTGATTGGTAAAACTCTTTCTTCTCATCCTTCTTTATTGCTGCCTTTCACTTCCTGTTATCCTTCCTTACCGTCACCTTTCACTTTATGAAATTTCGAGGACGAAATTTTTGTAAGGTGGATGGATTGTAATACCCCGTTCCCGGAATGCGTACTTAGTTGCGTATTCAGTTTTTCGATCGTATTTTTCGATTTACTTCCTGTATTTGACCGATTTCAGTTTTAAAAATCACTTTCCAATATTATATATTTTCTATGATTTTCTGGAATTTCCTGAATTTAATTAAATATTTTCAAAACCGGTGTCGACCAGTGCCGCTGATCGATTCTCGGATTTTTAATTCACAAAGAGTTAGGAAATTCTAGAAGGTCCTTTAGACTTTATTTCTTAGAATCATATTTTCTATCTAAATACTTTTTCTGAGAATTTTATGAATTTATGAAAATTCCAACGGAGTCGGTAGATAACTGATTCCGGGATTTTTAGTTTTAAAACTATAAATTATTTCTCCAAACGAATTTCACCATGAGTCTTAAAATAATATTCTTGATTTTTAGTAAAATTTACGAGTCGTTCCGAGATACTTGAATTTCGGGCGATTTCGGTATTTTCCGAAATGTTTCCCGCATCTTCGACTTAAACCTGGAAAATTGTCTTTTCAACATTTTTAAATTTTAAATCCAAGAGAAAATATTTTCATTTATAATTTCTTTTCCTTTTTCCTTTTTCTTAATTTCCTTCCTTCCTCCACAACCACAAGCTTTTCCATTTTCCAATTTTTCAATAATTCCACTTTCTCCAAAATTCCACCAACTCCCACCTACTTCCTCATTTAATGCATCTCTCTCTCTCTCTCCCATGGCCGGCCAAGTGGCCAAGAAGAGGGACACTCATCCCCTCCCCTATTTGCACAAAACCCCCTCTCATTTCCCTTATTTACAACTCCTTTACAAAATCTAAAACCTATATAAACATATCCCTTACATTTCTTTTCCTTTTTCTTCATTCCACCAAAGAAGTAGCCCTCACCTCTTCCTTCTCCATCTCAAACTCAAACCCTAACTCCAAAAGCACCTAGGTCTTCTTCATCTCCATCTCAAGCATCAACAAGATCTTTATCTTCAACCTCAATCAAGCCACTTCTTTTGGATTGGGGATCATCTCTCTCTTCGTCGGATTTATCACCTTGGATCAAGCTTCACATAACCAATCCTTGTGAGTATTTTTACTCACCAAGACTAGACAACTTCTTTATATACTTGTGTTGTCAATTCATGTACACTTGTGCCATAAGAATCGTATTTTTAGACCATCAAACACAACCAACAAAACCCTAATTCGTACCCAGTTTTTCCCACGATTAGTCGACTTAACCTAGGAATTAGTCGACTAACCCACCTGTTCTGAAACATAACTTCTCTGGAAATACAGTTCTAGTCGACTTATCCTTATTAATAGTCGACTAATCTTTCCTGAACCAGAAAACCCAACTCTCGGTTCCAGTCGACTCATCCAAAATATTAGTCGACTTAGGACCCCTAGTCGACTACCCATTCCTCCCTAGTCGACTCCTGTTTTCCTGAAATAAAACATCAACTCTCTGTATCACAGACTTAGTCGACTTAAGTATCCGTTAGTCGACTAGTAGTTCCCTGTTAGTCGACTACCCTTACAACCCTAGTCGACTAACTTTTCCTGAAACAGAATTACAACTCTCTGGAACCCAGTTTTAGTCGACTCATCTAGACTGTTAGTCGACTTAAGACCCCTATTAGTCGACTAATCCTTCCACCTAGTCGACTAATTCTGAATGTCTGACTTAGTTGATTTCCTATCTGAATTTGGATTTTACCTTTGATACATGTGTGACATATTATTCCTGTTCATGCTTCATAACTGGTACTACATGACATGTTACTTGATGGACATTACCTCATATTACTTCATGACTTGTTATTACATATCATCGCTTCATAACTTGTTAAATATGAATATCACCACTTATCATGCCATCACTTGAACCAAGCATGATACACTTGACTTTCGTATAAAATGGACCAACTTACATATGGGTCGGGGGAAACATACGGATATCGATATGTGTTCGTGTTTACAGTGGCATTAGGTATATTGTACAATCATATTCCGGTCTAACCTGAGGGCCTCCAGGGGACCGAGGGGAGTGCTTGCTCCTCTTCCTGAATACTGTCATGACTAAGGGCATACATAAGTCCCTCCTGTTAGGCCTTGCGGCTGGTTCCGTTACCAAGCAACGGAACACCCTGGACCGTGGTCCCGGGCATGCACGGGACCCACTGTAAACATAGTTCGTCGATAAACCGCTGGTTTCCAATAACAACCTTGCTTTACTAGGATATGGATCTATGTGCGCTGGGACGCTGGGTCACATAGCTAGATATCATAGTAAGACAAGTAATAATAATAAGACATTAACGGTGGATCTATTGTATTCAGACTCTTACTCTTTATGCTTTCATTACCTACTGATTGATATTTATCTTACTGTTCCCCCTTACTTATTTATGTCTCTTATGCCATTTGGCTGTAGCCTGATTATTGTTATGAGGTCTTGACCCCTTGGATTTGCATATTCAGGTTCTGAAGCTTGGATCGAAGTGGAGCCATCCACAGAAGATCGAGCTTTCTTTAGTGAGCAGGCTGATTAGCTCCAGTCCTTGTGCCAGATCTCTCTTTTTGGCTCACGGGATCTTCATCCTACTCGTGAGCATTTTGTGTTTATATTGTATCTTTTGCTTTTGAACTTGGTTGTGATAAAAGATACATGTAATGTGTAATATTTTATCATATTTTGTGATGACTTGTACTTGTACTTTTATGTTGGCATATGTATGGATATCACGCTTTGTCGTGTACTCTGATTCTTGTTGTACTTATTTGCTTAGCGTATATACGTGTGGGGCATTTTCTGACCTACGTATATACGTCGCAGTGACGTCCCCGTATTCGTGGAATTGGGGCGTTACATATAGTCTACTGAAACAGTTATCACCACTGTTTTGAATGCTATGGAGGATTTAAAATCAAACATACCTAATTGGTAAATTTCTTTGGTGGAAGTTTTGGAATTGTCCACTTATTTAGTTCTTTCATTTGAGAAGGGTGTTCAAAAAAGTTAACAACTTTAACTGATTTACCCTTATTAAGGGTTCTTCTATTAGTTGAACTTGAACCTATTGGGTTCATGTTGTAATATGGCTTAGGCTTTCTATCATGTACCCATTACCATGTAATTAATTGCTTGTGCAACTTATTTTACACTTAGCTTATTTTACCCTTAAGCTAAGTGTAAAATACCTAATCCTATTACTAGCCTGTAAAACCTAGAACGGCTGTAAACGGTTTACGAGCAACAACATGCCATCACGACTACAATAACCCTACTCTACTTAAAAGTGTTGTCCCACTAGGTGACAGCCATATCTAACAATGTCTGGACATTTTAACCATAACTCATCAGTAAAATAAGTTACAACAATTATTACCTACAAGTAAAGGATAGAATTACCTTTGGCTACAGCCGACATGACCTCATGTGTGTGTCTTTACATATGTGTGTGTAATATATGTGTGTAACACACGCACATACATGTGTGTGTGTGTGTGGGTGTGAGAGTGGGTGTGTGGGTGTATATATATATATATGTATACACACGTGTGTGTGTGTGTGTGTGCATGTATATGTGTGTATGTACACACACACACATACATACATGTATGTGCCTGTATACACACACATAGCTGACATAACCTTATATATACATATATATATATATGTATATATATATATGTATACAGATGTAATGTGTGTATGTGTCTTTATATATGCATGTGAATGTTTGTGTGTGTGTACACATACATACATACATACACGTGTGTGTGTGTGTGTGTGTATATAAACTTAACATAGGATGTCTCTATGCATACAAATCAGAACATCATACATGCCATATATAAGGAAGAGCAATCAGAAAGATGAGGGGGTGGCTGAAGAATTTGAATTGTGGCATTAAAGGCTAATGTGATCACATGTGAAAATAGAAGGATGCTTTGAAACTTTGGTTTGGAGCAGTGCAAATAGTACAGACTATATAACATATACCATTCTCTAGTTGTAACAAACTTTACCGGCCATTATCACGATTGAAATGACGATCACTATCTTCATGTCTGTCCCTTCCTCTCTCGTCCTTCATGCTTCTATTTTTGTGATTGTCTCGGTGATGACGTCTGCGATCTCTTTCTCTGTCCCTCATCCTTGACATTTCTTGCTCAGACCCGCGAGAACTATGCTGAAACAATTTCAAGAAAGAAAAAGAATTTCAGCTAGATACTCTAATACTTGTGATGGCAACAGCGAGTAAATACTTTTAACAGAGCACTCAAATTAATATCTAATTCCAAAATAGGACATAAATTATGTCTTCTTTGTTTCCTTCTAGTTCCTAGACAGGATATGAAGCATTGGTTACTTTATAATGTATAGATGTTATCTTTTAAAGGACATGAGTTTGTAATTTTCCAGCAACTTATTCGTCCTATGAAATGTGAGAGCAGTGATATCTGTTGGCCCAAAAGGTTACACTCTCTATTTGTTTAAGTTTTGATGATAACAAAACACATAGAAGTTATTCGGTACTATGTTTAGAATGAGTTTCAGGTTTGTACTAGTCATGATGGTCTTATTAAGCATATTGTAAGGATAATGGCGCTAAAAGGCAAATGACGCAAGAGAACATTTTCATAGGAGAGAAGGCTCTAGGTCGGCAACGCGGTTCAGAGGCACCTTCCTATAAAGTTTTATATTTTTAGTTTGTTAAAGAATAGTATATACGTTTGAAGCTCAAATACACACACATAAATTCAATACGTTTGGTTTTTGATTTAATCGGTTTTGGATTTCAAGTACATATATCGGGTTTTGGATTTGAACCAGTTTTAGTTCTGCTGATCTGCTTTACACCCTTTTATAGTTGTTATCATAACTTTTTATTCTTATATTCAAATAACATGATTTAACTTGCATTTCAAATATAACTTTCAGATCTAAATTTCTTATTCAATAATCATTTTCAGATTCAAATTTTAAAGATGTCAAATATTTGGTTGAACTCTGTTCTTGTTCTGAAAATAGCTTACAGTTTCTGTTTTGACACCTGTCAGTGTTTTATTGATAACTTTTTAATAAAAAATGATATTGAGTTGATTTCAGTTGCATTAAAACGAAGACTTAAAGATCTACAAATTATTCCTATATACCTAATCTGAATTCGAACATTTACAGCCTGAAAAATGTACTCAAAGTTGACCAATCTGTCAGATTGGCAGTAATGGCTAATTTTCTGGAGGCTGATTTTTAACATGTTTTCAAAATGTGTTTAAGTTTAAATAAAACGTGGTTAGCTGTATTAGAGGGTCAATTTCTTCCTCTTATATTCAGGTAAAACTTTTCTATGTTTACTCTTCCTAAATCCTATATAAAGGAGTCATTAGGGTAGAAGTTTTCACAACAAACAAATTCAAAGATCAAAAGTTTTGAGTTATCTTGAGAAGGAGCTTTGTTTAAGTTTTGGGCTATTATTTTCAAAAGTTTTCTAAAAGTTTTTGGTTCTTAAAATCTCTCTTCTATTTTTATATCACTTACAAAACCTTGAGCTTCAATCTTACATATTATTCTCTAGGGTTTTTGTAAAGAAAGTTTTCAAGAGAGAGTTTGTGGTCTTTTGATCATCCAGTGATTATTGTATTTGTGCCTCCACTACCTCTGGACTAGAGGAGTGTGATTGAGGAGTTGGGTACTCCCTAGTCGTTGTAATTCTCTGTGGAAGTTCTAGTGGATCGGAAATCCTTCTGGGCGAAGGCGGGGACGTAGAGCTGGGTGCTCGAACCTCGAAATAAATCTCTGTGTTTGCGATTGGTTTACTTGCTTCATTTACTTGCTTTATATTCATTGCTATATTTACTTGCTTCATATTCATTGCTATATTGTCGATTAATACTCACACAACAAGATTGCATTGCACACCTCAAACTCTTATCTAGAGGAATCACGAGGAAGGAGTTCAGAGCCCTTCACGGGGTATTCGGCTTCTAGTCTTGTTTCGGATGATCGTTGCATCATAACTTTTAAATTTGTGCATTGATTAGCATTATCACCTATTCACCCCCTCTAGGTGATTTCAATTGGTATCAGAGCCTACGCTCCTGATATTAAGTTTAACCACCTAGGAGTGAGATCTTGGCTAGCTAATCTTAGATTTGCATTTGCATACTTTTTGTTTATACACACTTATGGATCCCCTTGCCCCTCCCATGATTAATGTTTGTGACTTTGAAATATGAAAGATTAGAATGAGTATTTATTTAAAATCCCTAGGTTGTTATGTTTACCTTGCTGCTACCAAGGAATCTTTTATTGATAATAGCAAGTATAAAATGGCTAATGCTCAAGCCCTAAGGGCTATTAGAAACTCACTAAGTAAAAAATATTTATCTATGATTTCTCATTGTGATTCCGCCTTTGCAGTGTGGAACATATTAACCTCTCCCGAGCTTCAAACACAAATCAATATGGAGGAAAAATCTAGTGGAGAAGAATCCGACCAACGTTGCTTCATGGTCCAAGGGAATGACTCCCTTGAGGTATATTCGGAAACTCAACTAGATAATAGTGTTAGTTCTTCTTGTAGTGATTATATAGATGTACATGCTTTATATAAAGAACCGTTTATAGTTAGTAAAAAATTGCAATCAAAATATAAGGTTTTGAAAAATAAAAATTCTAAATTAAAAGAAGAAAATAAAAACTTGCTTTCTAAGGTTGATTTGGTTTTGTAAGAAAAGGATGAGATTTCAAATGAAAGGGACTCATTGAAATCCCAACTTGATCTTGTCATAAATGAAAATAAGATTTTAAAAAGTAAAAATGATTGTGACGGTGTTTTGAAGAAAAATGAGGTTTTATCTTCAAAATTAGATTTTATTTTAAAAGATAACCATTCTTTGAAAAATGAAATAGATTTTATTTCAAAAGAATTAGATTTAGTTTTAAATAAAAATAAATCTTTGAAAAATGAATTGTCTTCACATGTTTGCCATACTAGTGTAGCTTCACCTAACTTATCTATTGTATGTCCCTCTACTTCTTTAATTGAAAATGATATAAATTTGTTAAAGAAGAATATGGATTGTTTGGGCTCCACTTTGAGCCAATGTGCCTTGAGCCATACACGTTTGGAATCGTTGTTTCGAAAGAAATAAGTTCCATCTTTGCATGCACACCATACACGGCATACACATGCTCCTCACGGTCACAACCACAACACAATGTATGCTCATGTGTACATTTGTACACATTGTGGACGTAAGGGCCATCTTGTTAAGTTTTGTTATGATCATATACATGATGTTAATTTAGCAAATAAATTTGTTTGGGTTAGGAAAGGAACTAACCCCCATGGACCCAAAAGAGTGTGGGTACCAAAAGCCACCCCTATGGTATTTGATGTAGGTGTGGGCTCTCACATGACGTGAGAGTGATGGTGCCTTGAGGCGGATGCGTTCCGAGCCTAATGGAGATCTATTTGGATGCATCGCTTTCAAGGGGAGTTTGGTGGGAGGACCACCTTGGTTTGGAGAACTAGAGAGGTGCCTTCATCGGTTTTGGTATCGATCTCTAACTCCCGTTTATATTTGCATGCTTTCCACATTATTGAGTTTTAGCATGTTTTGATTAGTATGTTAAATGTCATGATTATTAGACCATTGACATGCATGTATAGCATTTGAGATCACCCATGTTTATATGGACCCATATTTTGTGTTCTCACTATTGTTTAGCTATTATGTATATCATAGTTCTAATGCATGTGCATTTACAAAATGATCGTATTTATGTTTATCATGTTGGTTTATGTCTCGTTTTATACTTCATGATTTGATTACATGTTTGGATGTTAGTTTTCATTAAAACTTGGATATATACATGTACATCTAGTGAGCCACAAATAGACTTTTATATGTTTGTGCTTACATGCTCATTTGTGCTTGTTAAATGTACTAGTATAGCATAGTTTTGATGATTCATGCATTCTAACTTGTATTCCCCATCTTAGACATGTTTTATGATCATGTGTTTTCACTTCATGTATCTGTCTATTTTGCCAAACCTTAAGACATACATGTATACCCCTTGAGTCATTTGCTTGTCATGCAAATCTTTATTATGGACTCAATTGTTTAGGGATATGTAGGTATACTTCTTGTTTTGTCAAAACATACATATGCCTTGAAGTTGGAATTATTTTGGTGAAAATTAAAGTTTCATATTTTTCATGTTTATAAAGGAATTTAATATTGAGCTTAATTGCCTATTCTCATGATTTTGTGATTACATGATTCTTACACTCACATTATTCTTATTTACTCATGATTTTTGTTTCTTGAGCATATATGTGCTTTATAGACTTTGAGTGTCAATTATTATGTGATTTTCATGTCTTCATGGTATAAATGATTTGGTTTCATATTTTGAAGGATTTCTTACTAGTTTTTAAAAATATCTTAAAACTAGTTTCTATTCTTCAAATGGTAGAGTTTTCAAACTATGACTATTTACTTTCAAATCATAATTTTTGAAAACCCATACCTTTTAAAGGCGGTTGGATGGGCGACCATGCCTTGTATACCCTTCTTGAATATTTTTTAAACTTGTGCATGATAAGGGTGGTAAGTATGAGTTATACACTTGATTCTCATTATATTTTTATTGGTATCAAAATGATATTTCATATGTTTGTATACTCATATGTGTTTTCTATATATGTATGCCTCATATTTCAATTAGTATATCCATAAATACATATATATGATTTGATTGTGCTTGTTTCACATGTCTTTACATTTTTTTTGAAAAAAAAAAGCACAAATTATGTTTGCTAAGCTTGATTTAGTTCATCATGTCAATTATTTTTAATTAGTATCTATTACAAGCTTATGCATTGTTTCTTTTAGTATTTCATAAAGGGGAGAAAATTCTTGTTTTTAAATTGGTTTTATGTAAAATTGATATTGGTTGTATTTTCAATTTGTATCAGTTTTCATTTTAAATTGGTATCTTACTCCCACCATTTATGATGTAAAATACTTTGGTTTGATATATGCTAACATTTTCAATATTAGTATCAATAATCTTAAATGGTATTATTCTCTATTTCGTATCCTTATTGCAAAATGATTTTAGTGTTTATCTAAAATTTAGTTTTTACCTTTAATTAGTATCAATATTTTTCAATTGGTATCAATATGTTTATCAAAAATTTTAAATTGGTATAAAAAAAACTTAAGTTTTGATCTTTAAGATTTGATGATATGACAATTGATTGTTTTTTCTTTAACCCCTTTGTTGATGAATTGACAAAAAGGGGAAGAGATATTTGAGTTTATGTATGCATATATGCATGTTTATATCTTATTATGCATATATTGTTGATTGGTTGTTTCCTAACCCTTTTTGATGTATGACAAAAAGGGGGAGAAGTATTTGTGGTTTCATGTTTTGGTTTCATATTTTGTACATGTTCATATTTTGTACATGTTCATCTCATATATGTATATGTAGGTTTCATGTTTTGTACATATTTATATATGTATGTGTTTTCATGTTTTATACTTGATAAAATAGAGTATCATTTGAGGGAGAGTTTTTATATCCCTTTTATATCTTGTGTTATAACCTATATGTTTTGTCATCATCAAAAAGGGGGAGATTGTTGGCCCAAAAGGTTACACTCTCTATTTGTTTAAGCTTTGATGATAACAAAACACATAGAAGTTATTTGATACTAATAAGTTGTTTAAAATGAGTTTCAGGTTTGTACTAGTCATGATGGTCTTATTAAGCATATTGCAAGGATAATGGCGCTAAAAAGCAAATGACGCAAGAGGACGTTTTCATAGGAGAGAAGGCTCTAGCTCGGCAACGCGGTTCAGAGACACCTTCCTATAAAGTTTTTATATTTTTAGTTTGTTAAAGAATAGTATATACGTTTGAAGCTCAAATACACACACATAAATTCAATACGTTTGGTTTTTGATTTAATCGGTTTTGGATTTCAAGTACATATATCGGGTTTTGGATTTGAACCAGTTTTAGTTCTGCTTTACACCCTTTTATAGTTGTTATCATAACTTTTTATTCTTATATTCAAATAACATGATTTAACTTGCATTTCAAATATAACTTTCAGATCTAAATTTCTTATTCAATAATCATTTTCAAATTCAAATTTTAAAGATGTCAAATATTTAGTTGAACTTTGTTCTTGTTCTGAAAATAGCTTACAGTATCTGTTTTGACACCTGTCAGTGTTTTATTGATAACTTTTTAATAAAAAATGATATTGAGTTGATTTCAGTTGCATTAAAACGAAGACTTAAAGATCTACAAATTATTCCTATATACCTAATCTAAATTCGGACATTTAGAGCCTGAAAAATGTGCTCAAAGTTGACCAATCTGTCAGATTGGCAGTAATGGCTAATTTTTTGGAGGCTGATTTTTAACATGTTTTCAAAATGTGTTTAAGTTTAAATAAAATGTGGTTAGCTGTATTAGAGGGTCAATTTCTTCCTCTTATATTCAGGTAAAACTTTTCTATGTTTACTCTTCCTAAATCCTATATAAAGGAGTCATTAGGGTAGAAGTTTTCACAACAAACAAATTCAAAGATCAAAAATTTTGAGTTTTCTTGAGGAGCTTTGTTTAAGTTTTGGGCTATTATTTTCAAAAGTTTACTGAAAGTTTTTGGTTCTTAAAATCTCTCTTCTATTTTTATATCACTTACAAAACCTTGAGCTTCAATCTTACATATTATTCTCTAGGGTTTTTGTAAAGAAAGTTTTCAAGAGAGAGTTTGTGGTCTTTTGATCATCCAGTGATTATTGTATTTGTGGCTCCACTACCTCTGGACTAGGGGAGTGTGATTGAGGAGTTGAGTACTCCCTAGTGGTTGTAATTCTTTGTGGAAGTTCTAGTGGATCGGAAATCCTTCTGGGTGAAGGCGGGGACGTAGAGCTGGGTGCTCGAACCTCGAAACAAATTTCTATGTTTGCGATTGGTTTACTTGCTTCATTTACTTGCTTTATATTCATTGCTATATTTACTTGCTTCATATTCATTGCTATATTGTCGATCAATACTCACACAACAAGATTGCATTGCGCACCTCAAACTCTTATGTAAAGGAATCACGAGGAAGGAGTTCAGAGCTCTTCACGGGGTATTCGGCTTCTAGTCTTGTTTCGGGTGATCGTTGCATCGTAACTTTTAAATTTGTGCATTGATTAGCATTATCACCTATTCACCCCCCCCCCAGGTGATTTCAATATCAATATTCCCAATTGTAAACACAATTTAGTAATAAGAAAATAAATAGTTGAAGAAGCATAAGATAGTTCCTTGTAGGATCTAATTTAGAAGCCAGTGACATTGATGATATAGGCGAAGTGTGGTTATATGTAAACCTAATTTGTAAGTGGTGAGAGTCAATTGACGAGTGATGCAACTCGAGTAGAATACCGTATAGTACTAGCATAAGTAGGTAGTTATTAATGCACTTAAAAACATAGAAATCAATGTAAAGGTTTTCTCCACAGAGATAGGACGTCACTGTTTTGACCCATACCACAATAAGACCTTATAATGCACAGCCATGGGTATCTTTGGGTGACATTTAATTTGCCTCAGCATTTAATTTTGTATATTTACTGTCATATCCACGACCTTGTGTAACTTTACATACACACGTGCAACATACTGTGTTAGGAATTTGATACTTTAATTTATGATCCTCTAATAAAAAGAGCACTGTAACCATAATCTCATCAGCATATTTTTGATGCTTTAATAATGCTCTTGTTCCTTTAAAACACTATTCTTTTCGAGCACTAAAATGCACTTATTTAGGTGAACTGTAAGCAAGAAGATGGGCTTGGCGAGTTAAAATCTTTGACCATCAACATGGTCATAGAACTGCAAGCATATTGGTAACTTATTTTTAGATGAATGCATAAAATGCTCAAAATTACACTAAATTGTGATCTAAGAAATTGGAAGTTTATAACCCATCTTTCAGTGTTTTGATTTTCTCAGTCACTTAACTAGACAGTATTGATATTATCTTTCCTGGTGTGATTCTAAGGAAAAAAAACCTTCACCAATTATTGTTTTGACCTCGAGTAACATCTTACTTGTTTTAATGTTGCAAAAGCATTCTGAGCGTGATTCCAAGCAAAACAGATTCCTCATTCCTCTATTTATGGCATCCATTGACAAAAGAGAAATAATAGCTGGCCAGGTGATCCTCATATTGTCAATATATTTTGAGGCTTGTTTTCTACGTTGCCATATTAATGCTTTTATCGTCGAAATCCCCCCACATAATTAAGCTATGTTTTACAGCATTTATGATGTTATTTCTTTACAATGCCGTGAAAACAAAGAGCATGAACTAGTTAAATAGTAGCATCAACGAATCATGCAATCATTAAAAATATTTTCAGATAAATATATAGAATGAGGAAAAAAAATCTAAATAACACTAAATTTAGATTCAATAAATGGGAATCACCAACGAATCATGCAATCCCTTGATCTTTTCAGTCCATTAACTTTACTGATTATGATTCATAAGCAAGGAGTTTCATCGATTCAATTGGTTTAACCTAAGAAAAAATCGTCTAATTTGCAAAAAAAAATTAAGAAAGAATGGTGAATAATAGTAAGAAATCATCGTTAGTAAAGAGAATCAACCTTGCGATTAGAGGATCGATCTTTGAAGCGATCGTCGTAGCCAGACATCTTCCCTTTTAAGGGATCAAAAACCTAACCCTTGAAGCTCTTTGATTTCGATCCCCAGCCACGCTGAGATGAGAATGGGAGTGGATAGCGAGAAGTAGAGAAAAGAGCGGACGAGTTAACTTGGGCGCTCGGGTTTGGTTCGGGTCGGTCCAAACTGGATTCACTTGCGGGTCCATTTAAGTTCGCGGGGAGTGTAGGTGTGACCGGGTCCGTTTGCCAAAGCCTTGAAATCCCCACCCGAAATCTTTTGTGGCTCGTCCTCTTTTCTTTTTTAAGTAAACTAATGTTGATTTCACAACGCCTACCATTCAATTTGAGTAAAGCATACAGCTCAGAAAGTAAGTTGTTCATTACATATTATGTCACGATTCTCTTTGAGCTTCCTACTGTTATGAAGTCTGTCAGATAATTTTCTTCACGAAAAATATGCGACACTCTCGATTCATCAAGCATTTGTAGCCAACTATTTATATCTTGTAGTAGGTTGACGATATGGTCATCCACACCTAACCCCCTCCTGTGGTTAGAATGGTTCTTAGTGCATCGCCTTCGATCCAGAGTTTGATGGCCCTGACATGAAGCGCCGCTGTCTTGATAGCATCTCAGGCTACAATCATCTCAGCAAGAGGCACCGAACAACGGGAACGCTCACAGTCAATATAAGTCCATTGTCATAATCTCTCCTCGTTGACCCGTGAAATATTTAACAAATTAGCCCCTCTATTATTTCTATCTCTAGTTTTATTCATTTCCTTTTCTTTTTCTTTTATTTCCTCCCTTTTTAGAGTAACATGCAGTTGGTCAAAGTTTTATTGCTTGCGAGTTGTAAATGCCAATTTCATCTACACAAAAACTCTTCGAATTGGCCTTGGATAGAAGGACAATTCTAAATGTGCAAGAGTCTAATTCTGGTGAGTAAAATAAAAACATTACTACACGAAGAAAAATTTTGATTCTAGATTCATGCGAAATTCTAACCCTTTAGTCAGGAGAAATCTTACTCTGATCCGCTGCCCGTCAGCTCCTCTCTTTCTCTATCCCCTCCGCTACCTCCCTTCTCCCCCTCTCTCATTTTCCCTCTCTAACTCTCTTCTTCTCATCATCATTGTTGGTCGATTTCCCATCTTTCAACAGCATATACTAATTTTTCAGTCGGCACACAATATTGAACCCCTCGATCAAAATTATCTCTTGAATTAGATAAAATCTTGCATTCTTTCATATTATTTATTGTATTTCTAAAAGCATATCAAATCAGTCTTTCTAATTAGATTTATAATATCGGTAGAAGATTCCACTATCACTATAAAACATTTAAGGATCAAGCACTAAAGATGAATTATCAAACTTTGAAGTACTAATATGAAAAACAAGCCTACTAAACGAGGAATATCCCCGCGGAAACATTTACTCGTCTGCTTCCTCCTCTCTCTGTGTCGGAGAGAAATTTTCAATGGAGATCTTAGCATCCCAGTACTTCCTCACCCGCTCTCCTCTTTCGTTCAAGAGAGGCTTAAAAGTTCAATTTTTTATTAGAAACCCTAACTCTCTCTCATCAAGCCTCCTAATTCCCATCCCAAAGTCGAGATCCATTTCACTTCCCTCCTCAATTTCCGGTTCGCCTGACCCAATCTCTTCCAATTACAACGGCTGGGACGATCTTGAGCTTCTGGAGGATCCCAAAAGGTCAGTTGATTTCAACCCCATTCGGAGATTCCTCACCTCTTCGGGTCTCGACGATTCGAAGCTCGCCTTAGCCTTCTCTTTGGGGTTTCTCTCAGCTTTGGCGGTCTCCAGGGTTCGTTTTTCTTTTATGATTATTTTCCCCGTTTCAATTTTGTTTTTTGTCGTTGGGTTTTCGGCGGGAGCGGCTAGATTCAGGGTTTCCGAAGAGAAAGTTAGGGATTTGGAGAATTTTCTTAACGGATTGATGTGTGAGTTGGAGAAAGGTAGTAACTTGAGATTTGATCATTTGGATGGAAGCAAATTAAGTGTTATCTTGAAGCCGTCGAGTGTATGAAGAAGAATGTAGAGGGTATGGTTGTTGGCGAGATTCTGAATGGACATTTTGATTTTGATTTGGGAGGAACGAAGAAAACGAATCTGAAGTCTAGCAAGAAAAGAAAGGAACTTGATTTCATGCAATATCTCAGTGCCTTGTTTCAAGAGAATGTAATTGGGGCAAGGACGTTGAAAGTGAAGGACAATTCTAAGGGTGATGCCTGTGAACAGTTGAATTCAGCAGTAAAAACCAATCCGGCAATTGTTGGCTCAGGAAGAGAGAGTGTTTTTGGCAATGAGACCAAAGATCAAGAGAATGCTAGGGTCGAAGAATCTGAGCCAATGTTCAAGAAAAACCTAGGGAAACTAAAAGAGGATGAAGATACGGCTAAGGCCATTAAGACAGTTCTAAGACATGACAGTCCCATCCAAAATACGACGGATGATGGAAAACTTTTTCGTCCTAAAGAAAATAGGTATGGTAATGACATGCTATCATACGAGGAAGAGCTTAATAATCTGAATAGAAGTTTCCGGGTCATGACAAAGCAAAAAAGTTTCCAAAGAAGAGTGTTTAAGCATAACTATGATCGTCGGTCACTGCAGAGGGATATTGATAATTACACTCATGCTGATACTGATAAGAGAGAGCCAGATAGTATTGGTTTCTTTGCTGCAGAGTCTGAGGCCTCTTCATTATCTGAGGAAACTCTAGAAATATCTGGTAAAACTTATCAGCCTCTGGACAGGAGTAAAACTAGTAATCTAATTAAAGAACCGAGAGTTAAGTATGAAGACCGGTCCGTTAAAGCTACTCAACAACCAGTACATGATGGAGAAGAAGGCAACACACCATCTTCAACAATTTCAGCTGATGAGGAATTCAGTCAATATGTGGAGGGGGCCACAAACCTTCTAAAGCGAGCAAGAGATTGTATGAGGCGTGAAGGTGACGAGGAAATAGCAGATTCCGTTCTATACAGGTCTGCAAAATTGCTTTCTGCAGCTGAAGCTATGAGGCCAATGAGCTTACTCGCGGTGGGTCAGTTGGGAAACACGTATCTTCTTCACGGAGAGCTTAAATTGAAGATCAGTCGAGAGTTGAGAACTTTCCTATTGAGAAATGATGACTCACTGACCAGAAAAGGTCATTTACAGTTTAAGAAATTTACTACTTCAGAGTTAAGTAGAGGGGATGCTGAATCAGCCCTTGTTGAAGTGTGTGAAGAATGTGAAGAACTTCTTGTTGCAGCAGGGCGGAAATACAGAACTGCCTTGTCAATTGATGGGAATGATGTCAGAGCCCTCTATAATTGGGGGCTAGCTCTCTCCTTCCGTGCTCAGTTGATTGCAGATATTGGACCTGTAAGAGCATATAATTGTTTGAATTAAAAATTATGATTTTGTTTCTAACTTATAAGCAAATGCTAAGCCTATTAAAGTCATTTTGAAATGTATGAATTGGATGTATAAACCTTAATTGCCCAATATTTTGAAATACCCCTTACTGTCAGAAAAACTCATAACATGAACGAATATGTTATTTTCTGATAATTGCTCAATAATTGATACGTTTTAATTAATTTCAACATAAATCACTATTGTTTTGTTATTATTCTAAGAAATTCCGCCATGTCATTTCAGTAGTTTTAAACAAGTTTCTCTATGGACGTGTTTGATTGCAAGGAAGTGGGCGGAAGTAAGGAAATGAGGAAGTATAATTGCTCACTTTTTTATCTATCCAAATACCGGAAAAGGAAAATGAGAAAACCCCTTTTCCTTCTCTCTTTTCCTTTTTACACAATTACTTCATCACTTTCAGGGTGCTACAATTAATTTTGTGGTCATGTAAATCTCATTTGTAATAAGTTGTAGCCCAAAATAGTTAATTTTGTTGTCATGTAAATCTCACTTGCATTCTAATTACATTCTAATTTTTATTTTTCTTAATTAATTTTTATTTAATATTATTTTGCGGTCAACTTTGTGGTCAACTTTTTCACTTTCACTTTCACACTACCATCCAAATACCAGAAAAGACATAACATTTTCCAAACCACACTTCTCAAAAACATCTAAACACCGGAAAACTCACTAACCAATTCCCAAGTTCCAAAGGGAACTATTACTACTTTCTCACTCCCTCACTTCCTTACATACCCCTAACCAAACAGCCCTCCCCCCTATGAAGTAAACTTTCTCATAGTTTTTTATGTTTGATGTAGTTGGCTCTATATCTCTCTTGAATGTCAACTACTTTACTGGTAGTTTGCTAGTTAAGCATAAACTTAAACTTGTAGGATCCAATTGGGGGATCCAAACCCATTAACAAAATTAGAATCCACAGAAGGATCTAAACATGTTGCCTCCTTTTCTAACAAGAGAAGACTTCTTGTAACTAGACACTAGATCCAAGAGCCTCTTTACAAGCACAGCCATGAAGAGTAACATGTTTTTTTTTTTTTTTTTTTTGTCTTAGTCTTGCTGCTTTTTGATCCCCTTTGCTGCTTGTTAGAGTAGAGTTTCCAAGATGTCCATAATATGTATAGACATGTACGCTAATTTAAAATTAAATCATAGCACAGCAGTGGTATCTTAATTACTATCTTAACTACTACATTCTGATAACTCAACAAATTCGACCTTATCAACACACAACTGATAAAGGCATAATAGGTGTATAGAGCAAAACATTGCACATCAACCTTTACCTAGACATGCATGCACATATCATGGAGTCAAATCCCTGCTAGTAATGGTCCATACTGGCTTGTGAACAGGCACCAAGTTTTTGTTGCGAAAATACTGTCTTGACTGTAACATTTAGGTACTGCGAGACAAACTGTTCAGTTTGATGTTGTATACCTTTTGGAATTTAAGGAGTGCAGAGTGCCTTGGAGATGGAAGGTCATTGCATAATTGAAGATTTTAGGTTGACAAATATTAGAACAATAATCTGAGGGGTAGAGTAAGAAATTGTGCAAACTCGATGAAGATTCAAAGTGATACCGATAGAGGAAGGAAAAGAGGAATCCTTCTACGATAGTTACAACACACGCATCATAGGCTAGAGATGAGAGGTATAATACAGATTTAAGGGTTAGAAAAGAGGAGGGAGTCCAAGAAGAATTATGACATCGTGAGGCATAAATTGAACAAAGAATTATTTAGGAGGGTTTCCTTTTGATGGAAAATGGTTGCGGCTAAAGCATCATATAGGATGCCCTTTACTTTTGCTGATTTAGAGATGAGGGCCAAAATATACCTGGTCATGCCATCATGTGTAGCATTGTGAATGTCTATGCTGGAATCCATGCTACAACTTGAGCAACTAAGCAACTTCCTCATAGATGTTAAAGGGCTCTAGACTTTAATGCTGCTAAAGAATTGCATCAGACAACTTTTTTAGTCCATGAATTTTGAAACCTAATTACGACATTGAAAGTTAATGATTTTTCAGCTTCGTGGGGGCATTCTGCCATAGTGGACTGTTATGTCCTAAATTTGAACAGTTCAAATGGAAAGGCATAACGCAGAAGAAATAATCTAATCTTACTGGCTAAGTGCATGATACCGCTGTTGACACATGCACAAGTTGTACAGTTGCAACCAAAGTTTTTGATGTTAGAATAAAGTCTGAAACATAACGGGAATAGTGGTTCTTTGATTTTTAATGCATGAACAGTCACATGTTACATGACTACTAGTTTATGTTTGCACTCACTATAATTTGATACTAGAGTTCTTAAGGTCTGGAGTTCATAGGAGTTTTCTTTTTGGATTTCATAGGCAAGTCTTATATAACACTAATAATTGTTTTGAAGCATATTTTGATGTCTGTATCATGATGAGGATCATACCCAACACATGATCTACAAACCCATCTATTATGTATTTTCAATAAGACTGAGTGAGACGCTAGCAATATTTGCTCCTATATGTATCCTTATTAGCATGATGAAAGCTAAAGTGAGGAATTGTTTGGTATTGAGAAGCCAACCTAATCTTTGTGCTCATAATAGGGGATGCTGTATATTTCATGATAATAAGCTGCAAAAGCAACAAACAATGACACGGTTTCTTCTTGGGCGGTATGGAATTTAAAGTAGCTATTTGACTTTGTGTAGTTTAAGCAGATCCAATAATATATTGATTGAATTGGGTTCCATGGGATATAATGTTGTGAATGTCTATGCTGGAATCAATCCTACAACTTGAGCAACTAAGCAACTTCCTCATAGATGTTAAAGGGCTCCAGACTTTAATGCTTCTAAAGAATTGCATCAGACTACTTTTTAGTCCATGAATTTTGAAACCTAATTAGAGCATTGAAAGTTAATGATTTTTCAGCTTCGTGGGGGCATTCTGCCACAGTGGACTGTTATGTCCTAAATTGAACAGTTCGAATGGAAAGGCATAACACAGAAGAAATAATCTAATCTTACTGGCTAAGTGCATGATACCGCTGTTGACACTTGCACAAGTTGTACAGTTGCAACCAAAGTTTATGATGTTAGAATAAAACCTGAAACATAACGGGAATAGGGGTTCTTTGATTTTTAATGCATGAACAGTCACATGTTACATGACTACTAGTTTATGTTTGCACTCCCTATAATTTGATACTCAGAGTTCTTAAGGTCTGGAGTTCATAGGAGTTTTCTCTTGGATTTCATAGGCAAGTCTTATATAACACTAATAATTGTTTTGAAGCATATTTTGATGTCTGTGTCATGATGAGGATCATGCCCAACACATGATCTACAAACCCATCTATTACGTATTTTCAGTTAAGACTGAGTGGGACTCCAGCAATATTGCTCCTATATATCCTTATTAGCATGATGAAAGCTAAAGTGAGGAATTGTTTGGTATTGAGAAGCCAACCTAATCTTTGTGCTCATAATAGGGATGCTGTATATTTTCACGATAATAAGCTGCAAAAGCAACAAACAATGGCACGGTTTCTTCTTGGGCAGTATGGAATTTAAAGTAGCTATTTCACTTTGCGTGTTTGAGTAGATCCAATAATAGATTGATTGGGTTCCATGGGATGTAATGTACAATCTGAATCTGGAATTCCCCAGTTGTTATATTCCATTGCTGTTACACAGACAACCTCTTACTGTTTTTCTCAATTATGAATTACGAAAAGACATGCAAAACTTGTGTAAATACGAACCAGTGCCTGGGTATATAATTAGTGGTTAGAAAGCATTTTATTTCATAAAGCTGCTCTTTGATTAAATAAGCTGTTCGGAATGAGAAATGCTAAATTCAATCCTAACTCCGAATTTACGTTAAAGCCGTCACTGAACTCATTTTGATTGGTAGCATTCAAGGTTCATCTACATTTTTTTTTGTTGTTAATTCTTAACTTCAATTATGTAACTTTGATTAACTTAGTTTCTAATAATTGTCTTTCCATTTGCAGGATGCTGCTCTCGATGCTGACAAGATATATTTGGCAGCAATTGATAAATTTGATGCTATGATGTCCAGAAGTAACCTTTATGCAACAGATGGTATGCTTAAATTTATTTATCTAAGAAAACTTTAGGAGGAAAAGAATGTGTCCTCATCATATTCTGATCTTCTTCTACGTACACGTATAAGATAAAAAACAATAGGAGATATTCTTTGAACTCTACAATTGACACCATTAGTCATTTTTTACATTTCATAAAGACACAAGACACTAATAACTCCAATATTTAAAAAAGAGTTTAAAATGGCGAGGATGATAAATTTAACATAGGGAATTTCATTCGAATCTAAGCCACAGGTAAATCTAAAGAGCTAGACAGAGGACCTTCCCTGAATAAAAACCTTTATGTCAATGCACATGGTTGCATGAACTTGCTATGGCTAAGCTAGAACTTCAGATGCTCAGCACCTTTTGGTTTCATTTACCATTCTTAGTTCACGATTTGCGCTTAGTTTTGTAAGTTGGCAAGTACATTACAAAAGTTGAGAGCTCTCGACCTTAAAGTGGGAAAAGTGTTCTGTTACTTTTAACCTTTAATTTCTGGGGAGTTCTGACCTATCCATGTTCCAGCCTTAGTGTAATCCCCTGAATGCAGTGCATGTTTATCAATAGCAGGCTGAATACTGACATGCTTTGATAACCCAAATAAGGAGTGCACTGAAATTTCCTGTAATGTCGTAATTGGAAATTATGGCTTATGTCTCTTTTTAGTATGTTTTTTTTTTTTGGGTATGTGATACCTAGTGATAATAGAAGGAACAGATCCAATTTATCAAACATATAATATTCCATTGAATCATCGTGGATGAGTCGTTTGGTAAATTGACTAAATTCTAAACCTTATATTTTTTATATACATTTGGTATACTGTACATAGTAGGAAAATGGGAATGGGATTCGGTGCTTTAACATTTATTCTTTCACAATGTTGTACATTTCTGTAAGTGGGTGATCTTTCTTTTTCAAATGTGATTCTCATGTCTCATACTTCTGTTCAAATTTCCAGATCTTATTGTTTCTAAACTTTTACTTTTAGTGGAACTCTTCTCTGAATAATTTTGCCTCACTTGCAGCTCTGTACAGATGGGGCATAGTTTTGCAGCAACGATCTTACCTCCGTCCACGCAACAATAGGGAGAAAATGAAACTTTTGCACCAGGCAAAGAGTCTCTTTGAAGATGTGCTCTCCATGGAGTCGGATAATCTTCAAGTAAGAGAAGCTTTGGTTTCGTGTGTCTCTGAGCTCAAGTACAATGGCCAGTGGTAGGTGCAGGGATATTCGCTGCTTGTCCATAATGATCCTGGTCCTCATGTTATCCATCCAGTTTAGATCCAGAATTTAGGAGATCCAATGCCTATCAATACTGTTCTCAGTTAAGTGACATTATTACCTCTGTTCAAAGCTCATACCTGAGGGAGCCGACACAAGTGAGCGTATGCACCACAATTGTTAAATAGGTTCTTGTCCGAGGTTTGAATGCTTGCTTCTTAACGCGGGGATATCGAGAGTTCAGGTTTATATCAGCCTTCATTACCCTTTTTTTGGCCATGGATATGTTTCTCTGTTCATGTATAAATTTAACACAAGAGGAAGAGGATAAGTAAATGTATACCTGCAAAAAGGGAATTAAAAAATTTGTATCTAAGGGACTTGATGAAATAGAAATAAGTACTTAATATTTTTTGTGGTATCATTGAACTACTGATGACTTGTGACTTGCAACTTCTTGTAAAATACTCTAATATGCGGATGGCATTATGTGCTAACTTTCCTGCTGATTTTTGCTAACTCCTAACTGTTTAAGTGCAATATGTGCAAAGTAGCGATTATGACCTATTAAAACTTTAAAACGGGCTAGTGAGACCTGACTCATTGGTTAAGGGGTGGAGTGTGGGGAGTCCCATGTTTAGGTCCTGGCTACGGCCTATATTTGCTCGGGCAGATTTTAAAACACTCATTTAAACCCAAGCCATCATATTTGGTGACTTGTCTCAAATTAATCATCAAATTCTCCAACCAATGTTGTTTATTCAGATATATCCATGTCAGTTTTGCTCGATAGAATAGAGGCCGGTCCTTACCCGTAGCTGACCCTGGAGATGCGAAGTGCTCCGTAAGTGAGATTTTTTTTTTCTTTTCTACGGATTGTAATAAAACTACAACTGCATCCAACACAGGTTAGTTATGTTATGCGGCATGCGGTTCCAGCTATATCGGGGGTTTTGCCGGGGGGGGGGGGGGGGGGGGGTGGGGTGTTATGGAATTGGTTTACTACTAATCATGGAATTTTATGTACTTGGCATAGCAACACAACTGAGGCTGTATTATAGGCACGAACCATTATTTGCCTTTCATTGTTTTGGATTCTGCAAGTGTCCCATGGTTTGTTGCCTTTGTGCTTTCTTAGCTTTATTCTGGATTTTTTTAAAGATACATTAGACGTTTCATTTTGGCTTTTATAAGTAAAATTTTCCTGTATCTGTGTTTTCTCCCTGTTCTAATTTTTTGAAAATGTGAGCTGCTTTTGCTGGTTTTGTAAATGGCAATACAATGTACTAACTGCCTTTTGCTAGTTTTAGGTCCATAAGCTTTTGTTTAAAAGAGTTGCAGTATTTGTTGGATTTCTTCCATGTATCTATCTATTTTGGAATTTGCATGATATTTTGAGTGTACTGATTAGTGTCAATTCTTTGCACTGGCTGCCAACACAAGGAAAGGTTGTGAAGTTTCATGCAACTATATATTGGATCTTTCTTGGTTGATTTGCACGTACTAACTTTCACGTTGTTGTGAGGTTTGGATCGAGGGTTCATGATGTGCAGAACGTTCCAAGATCCGTGGAGTAATGACATATCGAGGTCATGGACAAAGGCAGGAAGTCAGCCGCAGTTGTACTCTTCGAGTATTGCCAATGATTAGTTATTCTTTCAGATCTCCTGTGAGAAATTAACTGAGCAGGCTGGTCAATTGCAAACCACAGCTTGAATTGCAGGAGATTGCAATGAGTATGAGCTTATTTGATTTTGTATGCTTTCATTAGTTCCTCTGAGATTGAAAGCCAACCAACATCAGAAGGCTTCATGAGCTTATTGCTTTGTGCTGTGAAGCTGCAATTTGTATCTGGATTCTGTAAATGATGCAAGGGCTCATTTCTTTCTAATGTATGTACAGTTGTATCTTCAATAATATAAAAATGCTGCTAATGTTTCTAGTTCAGACTGTCTCAAATTTTCATCTTCCTCTTTCTCATTTTGGCCTGTTGGTTAAGGGTGAAGTGAGGGAGTGAGGAATTGAGGAAGTGGTAATAATTTCCTTTAGAACTTGAGAATTAGTTAGTAAGGTTTCTGTGTTTGGATGTTATTGGGAAGTGTGGTTTGAAAAATGTTTGTCTTTCCGGTGTTTGGATGGTAATGTGAAAGTGAAAGTGGAAAAGTTCACCACAAAGTTGACCGTAAAATAATATTAAAATAAAAATTAATTAAGAAAATAAAAAATGGACTGTAATTAGAATGCAATTGAGATTTACATGATCAAAAAATTAACTGTTTTGTGTTACAAACTTATTACAAATGAGATTTATATGACCACAAATTCACTGTAACACTCTGAAAGTGAGGAAATGATTGTGTAAAGAGAAAAGAAAAAGGGGTTTTCTTATTTCTTTTTCCGGTGTTTGGAAAGATAGGGAAATGAGTAATCTACTTCCCTATTTCCTTACTTCCGCCCACTTCCTTACAACCAAAGAGCTAGAAATTGGTTGCCTAATTTGGTTCCTTGCTAGTTTGCTATATTTCCAAATGCTTGGCTGGTTGGTGAAGATCATTGGGAGTTCTGAGCATGCAATGTGTTGAGCCACATCAAGAAAAAGCACATTATTTTTAAACTTATTTTTAACAAAAGAAAATTATTATGTTCAATATAGTTTTGAACATAAATAATATAAGTGATGCGTAAAATTTGACACATGAGGTGCCTTTTTTTTTTTTCTTTTTCAGAGAAAAATTGATGCGAGCACGTAGTTTATTGTGAGTTCAATGTGAAGTGAGATTTGAATTAATTTCATGCAGTCAATTATATATCAGAGTGCAAGCTCCGATTTTGATTAGCTTGTTAAAAATACAAGAAATATTTCAATCAGTTCTTTCATGTGATGTCATTAGTGTACGATATTAGAATATTCATAATATGCACATGTTTTGATAGAGTTCGAACTGTCGGGGTATTTCTCTTATAAGGGTCTGTTTGGTTGGTGTAATTGGCCGTAATTCGTAGTTGTAATGGTAAAGTCTTTTGCAATTGTAAATGAGTTGCATCAATGATAGTTTTACGGTGTTTGGTTGGTAAATAAAGTTGTATGTAAGAAAGTGTATTGTATTTACGGTGTTTGGTGGTAAAGTAAAATTGTAATTGAGATCAGTATTGTGTTTTACAGTGTTTGGTTATCGGTGCGTAAGTCATAAGTGGCTCAGTTGACCCAAAAAATAACTGTTTGCTGATATTTTGAATTTTTAATAATAAGTCAATAAATACAATAAATAATAACAAAATCCATAATAGTTATTAAAAAACGGATTAATTAGGTTAAAATATTATTAATTTATAATATAAAATTGTATAAAAGACAGAAAACAGTAAACCAAAAAAAAATTTGAGATATTACGAAATGCAATATATTAATTAATATAATAATTCATTAACGATTATTTAGAAATCTAATGTTCCACTGGAAAATATTAAATATTAATTGTAGTAAAGTTCAAACGATCTAGGGATCTATATTTAAAATAAAGGTTAATTTTTAATAAATAAAATATAAAAAAAAGATTAGTTGAATAAATTAATTACATCAAATTATTAAAAAAATGAATCTAGCGTCAAATAATTCTCTGCAAAACATCAAAAAATTCATAAAAATTTCAGCTTAAAAGGGCCAATTGTAACTTAAAATATGTTAGAACGTATATGCAATATGAGTAGGCAGCTAGATATTGAATTGAAATTTACAATAGAATACATACATAACACAATTCAGAACATCCGATCTATTAATTTCAGAAACTTGGCAGACAAAACAATAAGCTCATATTCAAATGTGCTAACATGAGTAGAAAGTACACTCTCTGTTTCTTAAATAAATCCATAAAAAACTCCTATTGCTACATGTACAATATCTGCTCGGACATGCAGAAAGTGCAAGCCGGTGCGACCTCCATCCACATATCTGACCCTAGCCTACTGTAATACCCCGTTTCCAGATTACGTACTTAGTTGCGTATTCAGCTTTCGATCGTATTTTTCGATTTACTTCCTGTATTTGACGATTTCACTTTCAAATATCATTTTCCAATATACTAGATTTTCTAGGATTTTCTGGATTTTTCCTGAATTAAAATGAATTTCTTCAAAACCGGTGTCGACCAGTGTCGCTGATCGATTCCGGAATTTTAATTCTCAAACAGCTAGGAATTTCGATGGTCCTTTAGACTTTATTTCTTAGGATCATATTCCCTACTTAAATACTTTTTCTGAGAATTTTATAAATTTATGAAAACTCCAACGGAGTCGGTAGATAACTGATTCCGGGATTTTTAGTTTTAAAACTATAAAGTATTTCTTAAAAAGGATTTCACTATAGTCTTCATATATTATTCTTGATTTCTGGTAAAATTTTCAGGTCATCCGAGATACTTGAATTTCGGACGTTTTTCAATAATCCCAAAATTCCACAATTCCACCTCATTTCCCACTCACTTTCCATCTAATCCCACTCATTCTCTCTCTCTCCCATAGCCGGCCAAGTGGCCAGGTGAGGGACACCTCACCCCTCTATTTTTGCAAAAACCCCCATCACTTCCATCTTAATCCCACTCCATTCACAAAATCCCCATCTTATATATATCTTTTCATTTGCAATTTACCTTTTTCTCCTTCACTTCAAGCAAAAGAGAAAACTCTCTCCCAAACCCTCTTCTTCTCAACCTGAACCCTAGCTCCAAGAACACCAAGATCTTCTCCTCCAGCTCTAGCTACTGATTTGGAGCTTGGATCGTAGCTCCCTTCGTCGTCAAGGATCACTTGGGAACTATTCGTCAACCACACTCTTCCCGGACTCGTAGAGCCTCAATCAAACGGTTCCAAGTGAGTATATCTACTCACCAAGACTTGTGAACTCCTTTGTGTTCTTGTGTTGACAATTCATGTTCACTTGAGCCATAAAAATCACATTTTTAGACCCTCAAACAAAACCCTAGAAATCTGTCCTGTTTGCTGTTTTCCCACGATTAGTCGACTAGACCTAGGGACTAGTCGACTAATCCACTTTAGTTGAAACTTAAACTTTTCTGATTTCACAGTTTTAGTCGACTAGGCCAGATTTCCAGTCGACTAGAGACCCTATTAGTCGACTACCCATTTCCCCAGTCGACTCCTGTTTTCCTGAAATAAAACATCAACTCTCTGTATCTTAGACTTAGTCGACTTAGGTATCCATTAGTCGACTAGTAGTTCCTGTAGTCGACTACCCTTACAACCCTAGTCGACTAACTTTCTCTGAAACAGAACCCAACTCTCTGTTTCCCAGTTTTAGTCGACTCATCCAGACTAGTAGTCGACTTAAGACCCCTATAGTCGCCTAGCCCTCTCACCTAGTCGACTAATCTGACTGTTTGACTTAGTTGATTCTGTTCTGAAATTGGATCTTACTGTGATACATGTATGGCATATTACTTTTGTTCATGCTTCATAACTGGTACTACATGACATGTTACTTGATAGACATTATCTCATATTACTTCATGACTTGTTATTACATATCATCGCTCCATAACTTGTTAAAATGTGAATATCACCACTTATCATGCCATCACTTGAACCAAGCATGATACACTTGACTTTTGCATAAAATGGACCAACTTACACAGGGGTCGGGGGAAAACATGCGGATATCGATATGGGTTCGTGTTTACAGTGGTTTTAGGAATGTTGTGCAACTCATGTTCGGTCTGACCTGCGGGCCTCCAGGGGACCGAGGGGAGTGCTTGCTCCCTCTATTACTGGTACCATCATGTTAAGGGTACATAAGTCCCTCCTGTTTAGCCTAGCGGCTGGCTTCGTCACCAAGCAACGGAACAATCCTGGACCGTTATCCCGGGCATGTACGGGGTCCACTGTAAACATAGTTCGTCGATACAACCGCTGTTCCAATAACAACCTTGCTTTACTAGGATATGGATCTATGTGCTCTGGGACGCTGGGTCACATAGTTAGATATCACAGTAAGACAAGTAATAATAATAAGATGTTAACTGTAAACCTAATGTATTAGGACTTTATCTCTTCATGTTTTTCATACTTGTTAGCTGATATTCCTTATATGGTTTCATACTACTCATCCATGTCTCTAGCCACTTGGCTGTAGTCCGTTTATTGTTTATATGTCTGACTCCTTGGATTTGCATATTCAGATTCTGAAGCTTAGAACGAAGTGGAGCCATCCACAGAGGACAAGCTTACTTTAGCGAGCAAGCGGACTAGTTCCAGTCCCTTCGTGCCAGACTTACCTTTTGACTCACGAGATCCTCTTTCTACTTGTGAGCTCTTGTGTATACATATTGTATATATTTCTTTTGGACTTGGTTATGATGTAATACACATGTATTGTGTAATACTTTATAATATCCTGTGATAACTTGTATGTGTACTTCTTGTGTTGGCATATGTTTAGATACCACGCTTTGTCGTGTACTCTGTTTCTTGTTGTACTTTTTGCTTAGCGTATATACGTGTGGGGCAATTTCTGGCCTACGTATATACGTCGCAGTGACGTCCCCGTATCCGTGGAATCGGGGGCGTTACAGGTTGGTATCAGAGCCTAGGCTCTCACACCTGAAGTACAATCGAGCGGCAAATTTTAATAATTTGCTGATGCCAACTATAATATACAAAGTTATTAGATCCTTGATTCCTTCTTGATTCATTCCCTTGTATCCTATTCCAGTTTTCTATTCCTAACTCGGTATAGAGCGAAGGACGGGCCGTAACCACTCGAGGCAAGCATCGAATGGACCCACAGGGGAGAATGTGGATATTTTGAAGGTCATTCAGACCATGATGGAAAACCAGCAGCAGCAGACGAACTCCTCAGGCAAGAATTGGCAGCACCGAAGGAACAGAGGCCGGAAAATGTATCGGACTTCAGGAGGCTGCAACCAGCCATCTTCACGGGAGGCGAGAAACCATTGGATGCTGAACAATGTTGACGGATACCACAGATCTGCTGAATGCAGCCAGGGTACCAAAGGAGAGCCAAGTTGAGGTCGCCAAGATTCAGTTGAAGGATATAGCCAGAACTTGGTGGCTAGCTGAGGAGGCCAGACTGGAGAAGCCTGTCACCTGGGACACGTTCTCCAGAGTCTTCTATAACAGATTCTTCCCTGCTACTGCTCAGAAGGACATGGAGGAGCAGTCATCAGACTCCAGCAGTGGGACAAGTCGTGGATGAGTATGCCGCGGAATTCTCAGACTCAGCCGCTTTGCTCCGTACATGGTAACAGATGGGAGAAGCGAGCAAGCAGATTCCAGCAGGGCCTGCAGATGGACATACAGGTCTTCTTGATGCCCCAGCAACTGAAGACTTATTCTGAGGTTCTCACCATAGCTCGAGAGGTGGAGCGTGGGCTTGAGAAGAGGAAGTTGACAGATGGGGAACCAGACCAGGAAGAGGCCATTTGTACCAATGGGAAGAGGAGGCCCATATAGAGCAGCAAAAGTTCAGAGACAAACCATTCAGACCAGCTCCTTACCAGACGGCCCAACCATTTACATTCTGTAGCTATTGTCAGAAGCCGGGCCAATTCGTCAGAATTGCCGGAGGGCAAATGGGTGTGTTTGGTGTGGGATCACGAGATCATTATATAGAGGCTTGTCCGCACAGGAGATTGGGGATAGCCAACCAGACTTTGCCAGCACTTCCAGGAACCAATGGACAGAGAGTGCTACCAGGGCCACTGGGCAGAGGGAATCAGGGACCAGTGATGAGGAGAGCTCTTCCCTTCCGCCACAGCATGTTGCTCGCCCAGTCCAGAGAGGAGCCAGGACTGCAGCAGGGCGTGGTAGAGGTCAGGCTTACACTCTTACAGCAGAAGAGGCTGATGAGACTTCAGAGGAAGTGATAACAGGTAACATCAGAGTTCATTCAAAACCTGTCCTCGCTCTCTTCGATTCAGGTGCATCCCATTGTTATATCTCAGCCA
>JAVJIF010024973.1:0-40448 GCA_038442645.1 Agave tequilana | reverse complement strand
GGTTAAGATGTCTTTATACCTCAAAGTCTTAGGGATTCATGTTTATTTTGCCACTACTAGAAACTCATATTGTTTAAATGGCAATAATATTGAGGCTAATGCAAAAGCCATTCATACTTAAAATCAACCCTAAATGATGAATATTATCTAGGATATCTAACATTGATTCGGCTTTTGTAGTTTGGAACACTATACTCTCCCTCGGCGAAAAAGAACAATACTATGCGGGGAGTGACTCGGATTGGAAGCGACACCTCCAACGTGTGCTACATGGTCCAAGGGATAACCCCCTTGAGGTAACTACCGAATCCGAGGTAGATGAAGATGTTGATATGTCCTATGATGAGCTTACATCTTTTATCAACAACTTCTTGAAAAATATAACATGCTTAGAAAAGATAACAAGAAAATGAAAAATAAAATTGATTGCATGTTAAAAGAAAAGGATTCAATTGAAAATGTTTAAAAGAAAATGAGTCTTTTAAAATCAAGATTGCATGTTTTGAAAAAGAAAATGAAATTTTGAAAAATGAGAATGTTTCCTTAATGTCTAAATTGAATGATTTATATGAAGGAAACACTACTTTGAAAAATAAAATTGTTTTGGTGGAAAAATAAAAAGAAGTTGCTTTAAATGAAAACACTTCCATGAAAAGAAAAATGGTTGAAAAAGAAAAAGAAAATGTTTCTAAAAAGTATAAGAAAAATGATCCTCATTCTCACCATGCACTACATGCCACTATTGATAATAATGAGGTTAAATTTTTAAAAAATAGAATTGATTCTTAAGCTCTACTTTGAGCAATTGTGCATTTAACCATAAGAGATTAGAGTCCTTGTTTTCAAAGGAACAAGTTTCACATGTTTATGCACAACACCCTCATCATGCATATGCACACTTTGTACGCCACGATCACACTCATACACATATGCATCCTAAGGTGTACAAATGTACACATTGTGGCCGCAAAGGCCATTAGCAAAATTTGTTATGATAAGATAAATGTTTTAAATTTTGCCAATAAGAAAAATGTTTGGGTTCCTTACAAGACTAAACTCCCAAGGACCCAAAAGAAAATGGGTACCAAAAATCTCCACCTTGTGTTTTGATGTAGGTGCGGGCTCTCACATGATGTGAGAGGGATGGTGCCTTGGTGGTGGATGCATGGACTTGAGGACACATATTTGATGCACCGCTATCAAGGAGGTTTGGTGGAACAACCACCATGTTTTGGAGATTTAGAGTATAGTTTTTTGGTTTGGTAACTATCTCTAAAAACTCCTACTTTATTTACATGCTTGTTCATATATGATATTCTTAGCATGTCATATGTTTTGTGTTTCATGTGGTAAATACTAGTTTAAATGTAGTTTTTATCAAAACTGGATGTATACTTGTACAAGTAGTGAGCAACAAATTGATTCATATATGTTTGCACTTCATTGTTCATTTGTACTCACTATATGCACATGTATAGCCTAGTTTTGATGATTCTCTCATTTACACTTGTTTTGCCTATTTTCATATTTTACTTCATGTATATGTATCTTGTATTCAAATCTAATAAATATACATATATACCCCATGAGTCATTTGCCTTCATGCAATTTACATAATGGACTCTTTTATGTTTGGGATATGTATGCATATTGTTAGGATTGAATAAATCATACATATACCTAGAAGTTTTTTTGTTAATAAAAATAAATTTCATGTTTAATAAAATGTTATTTATGTTTGTTTTTTAGCTTCATTGATTATCTTCATGAAAAATGCTAATTACATGATTTTTGTACACTCACACTTTATTTTGTTTATTCATGACTATGTTTCATGATCACTTTGAGCTTTATGAACGTTGAGTGTCGAATTTTGTGTATTTAGTATGGTTCATGATACATATGATTTGGTTTCATGTTTTGAAGGATCTTAACTAGTTTTCAAAAATTATCTTTAACTAGTTATGTATTCTTCAATTTGGTAGTGGTTTTCACTATTAAAATATTTTCAAAACAATATTTTTGAAAACCCCTTCCAACTCCGTGATGGTGGATGGATGGGCGAGTATGCCTTGTAAGCTTAATTGAAAAATCTTTTATCTTGAGCATATAATGGGTGGAAGGTTATGAGTTATATACTTGATCTCAATTGATATTTTCATTTTGTATATACTCATGTTTTATTTTCTATATATGTATGCTTCATAATTTCCATAATATCAATTCCTATTGGTATTTCATTCTCATACATATATATGTTTTGTTTGTGCTTGATTAAAAAAAAAATTTTGGTCTACATATTTAAGGCACATAATTTGTTTATGCTAAGCTTGATTCAAATCTTTATTTTCAATTGGTTTCTCAATTGATATTTAATAAGCTTATGCATTATTTTTAAATTGATATTTTTATTGATATCAAAAATATGCAATAATCTTCAATTGGTATCTATTGATTGCAATTGGTATCAAAATAATTTACAATAATTTTCAATTGGTATCAATATGATTCTATTTTGATTAAAATTCAAAATTTGTAATGTTTATTTACAATTAGTATTCAAAAATTTGATTGATTTACAAATGGTACTTTTAAAAATTTTTGTTTATTTGATATCTTAAAATTTGATTACAAGATATCTCAAAATTTGTTTTATTGAAAAAATTCAAAATTTTGAAAATTAAAAATGTTTTGATTTGTATTGCCTATATGCAAGGAGAGCTTAACATCTCTTCTACATATATATTCATGTTGAGTGTATCTTATATTGAGGAGCTTGACAACTCTTCTTTATGCGGTACACGTGTGTAGGGGGAGCTTCACATCTCCTTTTATGCATTGATATTATGCGTTATGTGAATTAGGACTTATCATCCCTCTTTCATGTAATGTATATGTGTAGGGAAGTTAACTTAGCGTCTTCCTCTTCATGAATATATATCGCATATATCCTTTATTGATTTGTTTAATGTCACCCCTTTTACTGATTTTTGCTTTTGACAAAAGGGGGAGAACATTTTATTTTTACTTTAACCCCTTTGTTGATGATTGACAAAAAGGGGGAGAAGTATTTAGTATATATGCATGTTTTCCTTGCTTTATTCATAAAGGGGGAGAAGGATTTATGTTTATGCATATATGTTTTGTATTGCAAAAAAGAGAGAAGAATTTGATGAGTTTTATACTTGATTGCATGTTTATCTCTTATATTTGCATACATGTTTGTTTGTATTCATGTGCTTCATTGTCATATATTATGTTTATTGTGATGCATGAGTTAAGGGGGAGCTTCCTTGAAGCTTTACTTTAATCCATGCATATATAACTTCATGAGTTTTGTCATCATCAAAAAGGGGGAGATTGTTTGGCCCAAAGGCCTATCACTCTAGTTTTGAGATGATCAACTCATGTAGTTATAGTACTAATGATCTTGTGTATATTTAGTTTCAGATTTGTGATCAAGATCTTAGTAGGTGTGTAGCTTCAACAAAGGATTTAAAATCAAGTTTTGAAGCTAGCACGGTTTGATTCAAGAGCTTGTGCATCAAGACCACATCAAGTACTCAAGAGGAGTCTAACTCTATGGATCGTGTTTGGACCAAGTCAAGATGATGTGAAGACCTCAAGTGAAGACCTCAAAGATCAAGGCTTGTGTCTAGGTTTGTTTTTATAAGATTTTATTTTTTAGTTAAAATATAAAGGATAGAATAGTTGGTAGATTGTTCAAGTATACCACATACACACACACTCTTGAATTAGATGAGTTTTCATAAAAGAATTTTATTTTGGAAAATACAAAAGAGTTCTTCTTTTTGAAAAATACTGTTTGGTTTTTAGTATTCAAAGTTGCATGTATTTAACCAAAACCAATTTAGAGCTAATGTCAAAAACATAGATATTTCACCATGTATGTGTAATGGATCATATCCTTACACTCTATGCTTTAAAAGTTGTTTAAATATCTTTTTTTTGTATTTGGAGAAGTTTTGGAAAAAGAAGTTTTGGAAAAAAACCAATTTGGAAAAAATACAGTTTTGTGTGTGAGCCAAAATTTTCAAGTTACAAAAATAGTTCAAATTATTTGTAACATGTCTTGATTTTGTTCAAGCATGTTTGTTTATCAAAGTATAATGTTAAAACTATTTTTGTAGATTTTTATGATTTTATGGGATTTTATTGAGTCAAAAATACCAAGCTTTTAATCCCTGAAATAGTCTGGTTTGGCTTCTGCCGGTCGACCGGACCGGTCGACCGTGCTTGAAGTCGGTCGACTGGGCCGGTCAAACCGACGTGCACAGACGTGCACGCCAGCCTTTGCTGGAGGGCCGGTCGACCGGGACGATCGACGCCAGAGAGCTCTGCTCTTTGGATAGCCCCGGTCGACCGGGCCGGTCAACCGGCAGAGAGATCTGCTCTCTGTTTCAGGGTCTCGGTCGACTGGCCGGTCGACCGCTGCCCCAACGGTCAGAAATCTGACCATTGGCAGTCGACCGGGTGGTCGACCGTCAGGCCATCCTGGTTCCAACGGCTAGTTTTTTCTAGCTCTATAAATTTGGGCTTTTTGGGACTGTTTTCTACAAGATTTTTAAGTGGGTTTTTGAGCTAGTTTTTCTAACTCCATTAAGAAGTTTTCTCCACTTATTTAGAGCAAATATTTCCAATCAGAAGGGGAGTTTTATCAAGAGTGTTTTAAAAGTGATTTTCTTGAGTTTTCCTCCACCATCTCAATCCTTATTTTCTCACACAACACTTGAGTCATTCATTGCTATATCTACTATAGAGATTTGTTATGAGAGGATTTTAGGTGATCAAAGAGTTGTGATCACAAAGTTCCATCTTTGTACTTTGAGGAGGCGGACGGTTGTGTTCGCGGTGTTTCGGGTTCTAGTGAGAACTCGGTGTTTGAGGTGCGGCCTCGGCGAGCTTGTGGGCTTGCGGTGTGTACGAGACTAGACAGTCTGAGAGTTCTAGTGGGAACTCCTTGTAGGTGTTGCGGCACCGAGTGATCCGGTGGGATCGATTATAGTGGAAATCCTTCAAGTGTGAAGGCAGGGACGTAGAGCATGGGTGCTCGAACCTCGAAACAAATCTCCCGTGTTTGCGATTGCTCTCTCTATCTCCTACTTGTTTATATCTTGTATGCTATTATTGTCAGTATCTGTATATGCTTGATATACATATTGTGCTTAATTGTTATATGCTTGGGGTGTGTTTGCTAACACTAGTTTTCAACCAAGAGAGCCAACGCGGCACCTCAACTCTTATTAGAGGAATCTGAGGAGTTAGTCCAGAGCCCTTCACGGGGAATTCGGCTACACTCTTGTGTTATACTTGGTTTTTAGTTTAATAAGTTTTTAATTTCGCATTAGTGAGCATTAGATTAGCCATCACCTATTCACCCCCCTCTAGGTGATTTTACAATAACTGTGATATAGAAAACTTTGTAAATATGATACACATAATTGATGCAGTATGATTTAAATAGCGTACTGATTAACTATTGAAGGTTTTGTTAATATTGATAACTCGGATGGCATCAGGACATTTCGATTAATTAGCAACTGTGAACGTGAATCGATAGTGATGAACTGATCAAAGTAATTGATAATGAACTGAATTAGAGCAACTGAATTCCTAGCACTACCAGACATGCTTGATAAATAAATTGAATATCAAAATCTTATTGTTAAGTTAAGTACACGGGATACTCAAATATTATGTTGTATGTTGAGTATTGATCTTGTGAATACTGTTTCCGTATTTGTTATGTTTCATGATATATAAATATATATATATATATGTCTATATGTATATATATATATATGTATATGCTCATAACGTGATTTTGTGTATCAACTTGCACACTTGAGGCATCAAAGGTCAGCTAATGGCTTACATATTTATATATATCGATTAAGTGTTAATCAGCAGTAACTGAAAGCAATTTAATGGTAAAATAACTAAGATTCATCGAACCTAATGAGAGGTGAAAAAAAATAAAACTTTTGAACCAGAACTCATAAGTAGATATTGTACTTTTGGTGATTAATGATTATTAATGAAAAACTACTGAATAAGATCAAGTCTAATGATTATCAGATAACGGGCGACCTATGATGGTGTATAAGTATCAAGTGAGTAATTAAACTGGTGAAAAACTAGTTAGAGTCAGTATTGAGTAAATCTGACAACTTAATATTAAGTATATCGATTATGATGGATAATTTGATATCAACAAAACAAATATTGATAGTATTGAACTAGTATTTTATTATGCCTACTCTATACTCCGAAGACTTTCGGGTATCCTTGTAATGATTTATCAGAACATCATAATCCTCTATTAGGCTTGAAAGTCACATCTTAGTGACACCGATTATATCTAACCGGTAAGAGTTAGATAATTACCTTAACAATTGAAAGTTTGTGATATAAATGAAAAATTGAGCGTCGTGTCATTGAGATTAGTAATCCAGTTTTGGTAAGTGATATGTGCATGTGTATGCATGTATATATGTGTGTGGTTTGATTCATATGCGAACACAGAGGATGATTGGCTAGTAATTGATTGTGTGGTTGATTAGTCTACAATTCTGCATTATTATGTCGCATTCTCTCACAGTTTTAATGAATAAATAGTCGTCTAAATCGTGTTTTGGTCTTAATTGCAGGTAGATCCAAAATCCAAGGGCAAAGAGGGAATAAGAGCCTAATTCATCCCAATTTATGGTAATTAATCCCGCAATTACTTGGAGGCCAAGCAAAGGATTTTCTAGAACATGCATTGAACCTAGACTCCTGAGCTGTCAGACAAATAGTCGGGCGAAAAAATACCAGAAATAGGATATATCTGGAAGCAGCTAGAAGCCAGACGAACGCGTGGACAAAAACCAGGGACCTACGTCCCTGGTATTGCCGAGAATCCGCTGCAAACTTGGAGAAAACGCGGCAATCCTGTGGAGCCACGCGTCGATTTGACGCGTGGGCCCCGTCTCGTCTTTTGGATCCTTCTGAGCCCTATAAATAGCCCTGCAGAGAGCCAGAGCGAAAGCAGTTTTCATTTTAGGAGTAGGTGCAGATTTTAGTGTAGTGTAGGTGAGTGTTCTTTATTTCTTGTATTTCTTTTCTTTTTAGATCATTGTAGTAGGGCTGAGTGATTCATAGAGAGAGAGAGATTGAGAGGGATTGATGTAATAGAGAGTGACACTCTATGTAAAGGTGCCTCCTTTCTCCTCCATTGTAATCTCCTTCACCTTCTAACATGATTTCTTGTAGTTTTTCTTCTCATGGCAATCTAACTACTAACCACTAACCATCTAACCACTTACTTGATAATCCACATGAATCGGGTTGCCTCTACAAGGCCTTGTTCTTGCAAGAGCCATTGATGGCCAAAGATGATGGGTTCTAACATCTAACTTGCTAACTTGCTAACTTGCTAACCAAGCTAACTCTCTTTATTTCATGCTCTTTTATTTCATGCTAGTAGTGTAATGAGTGATGCTTGTATTAGCTTGTTCTTGATGCAATGTTTGATTGTTATGAACCATCCATGAGCCATGCTTTGTATCATCTCTTGAAGCCAAGGATTGTGATGGCCGAGGATCAAAATGTGAGGCAACTATCTCGAAGAGGTTAGCATGGTTAGTGGATCACTTAGTAGTTAGTAGCCATGAGTTTTCTTTTATCTTGTTTTAGAAATCGTTTTCCAAAATTCTTTCTATCATTTTCTTCGTTGTTTCATCGCCTTCTTAGTTACCTTTGTCCCATCTTCTTTTCATTCATTTTCCAAACCACTTCTATTTTGTTTTCACTTCGCCGTTTTCATCGCTCTCCTTACCTACCACATTCTGGATTTCATTTTCTTTCTTTTCTTTTTCATTCTTTTTCATTCTTTCAACAAAGAAGAAGTGTTAACAACTGACGTGAATAGAGACTGTTAATGCTTCTATCGCCTCCCTTCCCTGTGGATTCGACCCGTTAAGCCAATGCTATAACGGAAAGTATCGAGGGTACACTAAGCACATTCGAGCTTTTCATCGATTCTACATAATACACACTTTTGAGTGCTAGTTTCCCCGTCGATCAAAATTTTGGCGCCGTTGCCGGGGAAGGGAATGGTTTGTTTTCACGTTTTTGTTAAGATTGTCTTCTCTGTTTTGGTGTGCAGGCATATTTACAGGTGCTTCATATTGCAGAACATAAACTAGCTTTGTACCTCCCTGCTCTGAAAGCAGGTCCCCAGATTCCAAAAGGAAGCCGCGCAACGCGCGACTTTGCCGCGAAAACGCGGCCATTGTGCAATAATGTTGTATCTTGTTTGTTCTGGGATGTGTATCTTGTAATAGCTAGTTGATTTGTGCTGCTATCTTTCTTGCTTTGATTGCCTACACACCATAATAATAAAAGAACTAAAATACTGTAATTGGACGCTTTTAAAACGGTTTAGACATTTGCATTTAGGCACGTGTCAATTCAATTCCAATATACTGTATTTTGTTCTATTGTTGTGATCTGGATGGAGATGCACATATGGCATTGCATATAGCATAGGACAAACACGTGGGTGATTTATCGCTTTGTGTTATATTCTTGTCTATATTGCACACACTTGCACAAATTGAACTTAAGGGCAAAACCCATACAAGATAAGGTGGGGATTTAATTACCCTTCCTTAGCCCAAAATCATCTCCCCACTTACAAAACCAAGCCCTAATAAAATTTGAATAGACGTTGGCCCCTAGGGACATTTCATCTAGGTCTAGGTCAACCTCCTCTTGGCTTGGTTTTGATTTTTTGTTTCTTTTTGTTTGTTGTTTGATTCTTTCTTTTTGTGATTTTTTTTGTGTGAAATGGCATTCAACAAAAATAATTCTTTCAATCGAACATGAATCCATATTTCACACCGACTCCATTCTATTCGGATAATTCCAACCCGGCGTTTTACAATATGCACCAACCACATACACCGGGTTGGCCTTATCCGAATCAATACAACTCATACCCACATTCTTATGACTATAATTTCTAAAATAATTTCAACTCGTCACAGAGTCATTGGGGATTCAAGTCCCCCGAGTTAAATTTTCAACCTCCTTGTCCCCCATGTCCACCTTGTCCACCAAATCCACCTCGTCCACAATATACACAATATTCATTCCCCGATTCCGCTTCATATACTCCTTTTTCTGGACCTCCCATTGAAGAAAAATATGAGTTACAAAGGAGTATAGAAGCCAATCTACAAGAGGCCGAGCAACAAATTCAGAAAATAAGGGCCTCTCTAATTCCACAACATTCTCAGATTCATACTCAGTTCCACCAGTCCAAAATAGAAGACCATCAATTTTGGAAATGAGTATGCGTGAGTCCAAACAAAAATCACAAAATCTGATTGACTCACAATTTTGCCACCAATTCCAAAACAACTCTTCATCTTTTCAACAAAACGATGGACCAATTAATTGTAAAAAAAATGCTTGAAATCATGACTCAGGCTCAAATGATCGTAACGTGACATAGATTTGATGATCCAAACTCTTCATTCTCATCCTATTTCTAATGTCACTAACCATTCTGTCCGAGCCAAAGAGTCATGTTGTTTTGGAAATCAAGATTCAATTTCAGCACACCCACCTGAACTTGTCCAAACTTCAGATCCCATGATATTTTGGCAAGTTATCTTTTCCTGAAATTGAACTTGAGCATGAATATGATCCTGAACTTTCACTTGATGATTCAATTCTACTTCCTGATTCAATTATGACTCCGGTGTCTTCACCTGATTTCACTCCTTTTCCCGAGTCAGTATTGGATCCAGTGTCTATCCATGTGAAATTGAATCACCATCTCTTATGATGATCATATTGAACTTGACCAATTTCATACTTTTGAAAGTCCATTTGATAAATTGGCAAGTTCTCATTTTTGTGGAATTGAACTGAATGAGGAATGTGACTTGATCCTCAATTTGTGATCTTGTTCAAATTCCCGAATCACTATTGACGCCTGTTATGTTACCCAATTTGAGCAACATTTTAGAGTCAGTTTTGATTCCCATACCTGTCATTCCTGAACTTGAATCACCACTCTTAGAAAGTCACATTCCATCATGGGGAAATGAATGTGGACCTGAGCTTCATCTTCTTGATTTGGACCCACTTCCTGAACCGATCTCAACTCCTGAACCTTTACTTGACTTGAGTCATTTTTCTGAGTCAATATTAGTTCCTGTGCTTCCTAAGTCCAAATCAATCATTCCATTCTGGGACAAGGGCTTTGAAAATTTTGACTCTGAAATTATTTTGCAAATTTGGAAATTAGATGGGGTAACATTTTTAATTAAAATCACACATGCATACATCTTCTAGTGGGTTGTATCATGGAGGTTTCTGGTGGGTTCCTTCGGACTCCACGCAAGACTGATTGGGCTGCATTTCGTGGACCAATCAGGCCGCCACCGGAACCACCACTTGAGGTAAATTTTTCCTTCCCTCTCTATTTCTTTCATGCATACATATATCACGATGCATGAGGACAATGCATGAAATAAGTGTGGGGGAGGGTTTACTAACATAGAGTTTTTAGATTTTCTTTCTTTTACACTTCTTTTAGGATACTTTTAGAAATCTTCTCTTTTGTATAGGAATTTCTCTTTCTTTAAAAACTTTTTGAAATAAGAGACAAAGTTTTAATCTATTTTTAAGAAAATTAAGATGATCTTAGAAATTAAGAAAGCCTTAATTATGACATCTTAACCTAGTTGAAATAATGGATCTTGTTTTAAAAATTATAGGTTAAGTATAAAAGATTGGGGAGATAATTTTATCTTGAATTTTTTGCCTTAGATAGTATGCACTTCACACTTACACAATTTTTGGGATGGAAACAAAGACCTAAAATGCCATAAAGTAAAAAAAAAAATTTTTAAATAAATAAAACATCACTCATTAAGCTGGATAATTATGCCTCAAGAAGCATGATTATTCACGCCTAACGGTGGTAAAGGAAATAAATAATTCCCTTTAGTTTTGTGGCCTTTTTTACTCGAGTCCTTAAACCGAGGGATGTTTTCTCATCTGGTGCCCTAGGGACCATCTGGTTTGGGAGTCATCGGTTATAGGCTCGCTACATGGGTGAACTAGAAAGCCTAAACTAAGGGAAGAAGAAAAAAAAGAAAATAAATATATATAAATAAATGGCTTGATGGTTGGAGTCGAAGTCCAGAAATCTTCACTATCACAAAGTGCATATTATCTAGGTATTATGAAAGATAAAATATTCAATCCAATTTGATTCTTACCTTAATTGAAGACAAGATCTTGCATAGAGACTAAGTTTAAGGAAGAAAGAATGATTGTGGTGGACTTATGACCTTAGATCGCTTATATTTTTGCAAAAATATTTTGAAAACTTGTCTCTCTTTCAAAATGCGTTTTCAAAATACTAACATTTGTTTTCTTTCTTTATTGATTTTGTGGGTGCAATCCGCTGAAAAACCCTCAGGAGAAAACACTCCTCTCTAGGGTAACCTAGAGGTTTAACGGCTTGTTGCACACGCTCAGTGCAATCGCGTCACCTGCGAAAGTGGTGTAATAACCCTTATAGTATAATTTTTTCTTTTTTGTTTTGCTCGGGACGAGCAAAAGAATAAGTGTGGGGGTGTGATTAGTCTACAATTCTGCATTATTATGTCGCATTCTCTCACAGTTTTAATGAATAAATAGTCGTCTAAATCGTGTTTTGGTCTTAATTGCAGGTAGATCCAAAGTCCAAGGGCAAAGAGGGAATAAGAGCCTAATTCATCCCAATTTATGGTAATTAATCTCGCAATTACTTGGAGGCCAAACAAAGGATTTTCTAGAACATGCATTGAACCTAGACTCCTGAGCTGTCAGACAAATAGTCGGGCGAAAATACCAGAAATAGGATATATCTGGAAGCAGCTAGAAGCCAGACGAACGCGTGGACAAAAACCAGGGACCTACGTCCCTGGTATTGCCGAGAATCCGCGGCAAACTTGGAGAAAACGCGGCAATCCTGTGGAGCCACGCGTCGATTTTTGACGCGTGGCCCCGTCTCGTCTTCTGGATCCTTCTGAGCCCTATAAATAGCCCTGCAGAGAGCCAGAGCGAAAGCAGTTTTCGTTTTTAGGAGTAGGTGCAGATTTAGTGTAGTGTAGGTGAGTGTTCTTCATTTCTTGTATTTCTTTTCTTTTTAGATCATTGTAGTAGGGCTGAGTGATTCATAGAGAGAGAGATTGAGAGGGATTGATGTAATAGAGAGTGACACTCTATGTAAAGGTGCCTCCTTTCTCCTCCATTGTAATCTCCTTCACCTTCTAACATGATTTCTTGCTAGTTTTTCTTCTCATGACAATCTAACTACTAACCACTAACCATCTAACCACTTACTTTATAATCCACATGAATCGGGTTGCCTCTACAAGGCCTTGTTCTTGCAAGAGCCATTGATGGCCAAAGATGATGGGTTCTAACATCTAACTTGCTAACTTGCTAACTTGCTAACCAAGCTAACTCTCTTTTATTTCATGCTCTTTTATTTCATGCTAGTAGTGTAATGAGTGATGCTTGTATTAGCTTGTTCTTGATGCAATGTTTTGATTGTTATGAACCATCCATGAGCCATGCTTTGTATCGTCTCTTTGAAGCCAAGGATTGTGATGGCCGAGGATCAAAATGTGAGGCAACTATCTCGAAGAGGTTAGCATGGTTAGTGGATCACTTAGTAGTTAGTAGCCATGAGTTTTCTTTTATCTTGTTTTAGAAATCGTTTTCCAAAATTCTTTCTATCATTTCTTCGTTGTTTTCATCGCCTTCTTAGTTTACCTTTGTCCCATCTTCTTTTCATTCATTTTCCAAACCACTTCTATTTTGTTTTCACTTCGCCGTTTTCATCGCTCTCCTCACCTACCACATTCTGGATTTCATTTTCTTTTCTTTTTCATTCTTTTTCATTTTTTCAACAAAGAAGAAGTGTTAACAACTGACGTGAATAGAGACTGTTAATGCTTCTATCGCCTCCCTTCCCTGTGGATTCGACCCGTTAAGCCAATGCTATAACGGAAGTATCGAGGGTACACTAAGCACATTCGAGCTTTTCATCGATTCTACATAATACACACTTTTGAGTGCTAGTTTCCTGTCGACCAGTGGTTTAGAACTAGAAGATAGAAGTAAGCAACAACAAAACATGCTGTATAGAAGTCAGTAGCGTTAACACTGGTATTGGGAACCTGGAGTAAATTTGGGTTGTACCGAACAAAAGTATTAAAATCAGTCCTTGATTGAAATAAAGGATAATTACAATATCAAAAGTGTAATAATTCATTAATATCAGAATTGTTGTGTAACTATCACTTGTATCAGAAGTGATAAGAAAAATCTGAATTAAATCAAGTTGTAACCAATAGGCAGTTTGCCTGAAGATAAAAGAGGCAATTGATGATGAATCCCGGATGTTAACTAAATGATAAAAGGTGAATAAGTATTATGATTAGAAAAAGCGAATACTGGTACTACGAATCAGAACTTGACTGGTACAATATTGGGGATCATTAAGTTGAATGCATTATGTGTGTGTTTGGTACCTCTTAAATATGATAAGAATTTCTCAAAACTAATGAATTAAGAAATGAAATCGCATGAACTTGACTGTGTGACACATCGGTATGCATGTGAATGCCTTCTGATAAGAAATGTGCATAAGTATGTATATGACGTCATGTATTGTATTGGAGGAAGGGACCGGGTTTAACCGGAGGTGATCGAAGGGGGGTTTTGCTGTTATTTATTGTATTAGAAGAAGGGACCGTGTTTAATCAGAAGTGACGAAGGGGAGTATTGTTGTTAATATTGTTTCGAAGGAACGGACCGGGTTGAACCGGAGGTGATCGAAGGAGAGTATGATATTATTTTATTGAAGTATGCTTGAATGTATGTTTATAGGATGTTAATATGTATGGCACTTAGTGTATGCATATAGTTGTCTATGATATCGGGTAAATAGATTGTTATGACATTCACTATATAGAGGTGAGTGTCTCGTACTTCTTAATGTATGAACACGCAGCTATAATTGGATACTATCATGAGTAGTGTGTGATGTTATATGTATATTAGGGTAGATGTAATATTGAATTGTAACTAATCTAGTGAGTAAGATTAGGCTCTCCAAGAGTTGTGTTGTGACAATGACTATATATGAAATACGAACATGTTACAAACTGTAAACATGAGAGGTGATTAATAGAGACTAACGAGTAGGTCAAGTATTGCAAAATCATTGATATTGTATGTTAATGAAATATTGGTCACGTTTACCCAGAAGAATACATATAGAAAGTATCAGATAATAGAAAGAGTCTATGATTCATAAGCTACAGTATCAACCATAAGTAGAAAGTATTGAAACTGATTTTAACATTGCTCAACTGTATAATACTTGAACAATGTAGTATAATACAGACTCTATTTTGATTGATTTCACTCACTGAGCTGCTGAGCTCACCCCACCACAGATTGATGTTTCAGGTCTTGGCAAGGCGAAGGTCCAGCTTAGAGCTGAAAGGATGTCCTCTTGAGACATTGCATGTATTTTATGGTAGAATGTGATTCTTTTTGTAAACTCTGTTCTTATTAGTAATTGTGAGTTAGTGCTAGTGGCAGTAGATAGTGTTACATTTTGATAAATGGAAATTAAATATGACGATGTGCAGTCTGTATATTGAGTTAAACTGATAAATAGTTTGGGTTAGAATATATATATCAAGGAAGAAAATTTTATGTATATGTTATTTGATTTACTTTAAGATGAATTATATGATGAATTTTGAAATTTATAAGTCGGCTGATGTTAATCGAAATGTAAATTATTGTATTGAGATGGAGTCTATATTTCAAAGGAGATGCTGCCGAAATTCCTTAGTATATTCTGATTAACGAGCGAAAAGGTTGATGATTATGGATTTTGAGGTAATTAAACAGGGACCGTTACACATTATGCTTAAATGTAATGTTTATTGGACTTGTGATATACATATGTAGTATTTGAGATACACCCATATTTATATGAATTTATATTTTTGTTTATCACTATAGTTTAGCTATTGTGTATATCTTAGCTCTAAAACACGTGCATTTATCCTAATGATCATGTTTGTTTATAATTTTGTACTTTATGTTTTTGATTACTTGTTTAGATGGAGTTTTCATTAAAACTTGTCTTTATACTTGTACAAGTAGTGAGTTACACTTGGTTATTATGTATTTGTACTTCATTGCTCATTTGTACTCATTACATGTACATGTATAACCTAGTTTGATGATTCTTGCATCTTTACTTACTTTTCCTATTTTTGTACATGTTTTATAAAAATGTGTTTATCTTCATTTATATGTAATTTTGTCTAAAACTATTGGATATACATGTCTATTCTAGAGTCAATTACTTTCATGCAATATTCTATTATGGACTCGTTTATATTTGGGATATATATGTATACTTTTAGTTTCAACAAAACATACATATACCTTGAAGCGTATTTAGTTTTGATGATTTCTTGCATTTGATAAAAGAAAATTCATATGAACTTCGTTTTCCATCTTTATGATTATGCTTATTGCATAATTTTACACTCTATATTTGGTGTTTACTCATGACTTTATTTCATGAGCTTTATATGTGCTTTATAGACATTGAGTGTCAATTATTGTGTGATTTTATGTTTTCATGAATTTATTCATGTTTTATTCCTTACTTGAAGGATTTCGTACTAGTTTTTAAAATTATCTTTAAAACTAGTCTTTATTCTTCAATTAGTAGAGTTTTTAAACTATGCTAAAATATTTTCAAATCACATTTTTGAAAACCCCTACCATCTAAGGGCAGTTGGATGGGCGACCATGCCCTGTATACTTTTATTGAATATCTTTTAAATTGTGCATGAATAGGGTGGTAGGTATGAGTTATACACATGATCTTCATGAAATCTTATTTGTATACTCATATTTATTTTCTTATACATGTATGCTTCAAATTTCAATTAGTATCAATTTCAGTTGGCATTTTCAATTTCATACATGCATATATATGATTTGATTGTGCTTATTTTTGTCTTTACATTTTTAAAGCACAAATTGTGTTTATGTTAAGCTTAAATTATTCTAAATGTTAATTGGTATCTTTACAAGCTTATGCAATGATTTAATTAGTATTTCAATTGGTATTTCATTTTGATACCAAATAAATACTATAAATATCAAAATGTACTTCATGTTTCACCTTCAATCGGTATCTACTATTGGTATCTTAAAAATAAATTTCTCGACAAATGGTATCAACTTTTATTTTGTCAGCTACAATTTGATTTCATTGGTATCAAATTTCATTTTGTTGACTTCAAGAAATTTTAAAAAAAAAATTTAAAAAGTGGTTTCAAAATTGTTGATATAATTTGCCTATATGCAAGGCGAGCTTAACATCTCCTCTATATATAGATTCATGTTGAGTATATCTCACATTGAGGAGCTTGACCTCTCTTCTTTATGTGGTACACGTGTGTAGGGAGCTTAACATCTCCGTTTGTATATTGTATATTATGCTTTATGTGGGTTAGGGACTAGTTATCCCTTCTCCATGTAATGCATGTATGCAGGGAGAGCTAACGTTACGTCTCTCCTCTTCATTAATGTATATCGCATATACATCTATATTGTTTGATTATCTCACCCCTTTGTTGATGAATTAACAAAAAGGGGGAGAAGAATTTCAAGAGTTATATTTGCATGTTTATATCTTTGTTAATGCATATATGTTTTTGTTTAGTTTATGCATTTCATTTTATGCATTTCATTGAATATCTTTATATTTATTGCTATGCATGAGTTAAGGGGAGCTTCTATGAAGCTTATCTTTAATCCAGCATATATAACTCCATGAGTTTTGTCATTATTAAAAAGGGGGAGATGTTGGGCCAAAGGCCATCACTCTAGTTTTGATGATGATTAACTCATGTAGTTATAGTATTAATGATCTGTGTTTATATAGTTTCAGTTATTGAACGAGATCTTAGTAGGTATTTAGCTTCAACAAAGGAGTTTTGAAGCCAGCACGTGCAGATTCAAGAGCTCACGCGTCAAGATCGCATCTAGCACTCGGATGGAGTCCAGCTCTTTAGATCGTGTTTGGAGCGAGTCGACTTAGAGCAAGAGTTCCACAAGAAGACTTCGGTTGTGTTTAGTTTGTGTTTAGATCTTGTGTAAAGATAGATAGTGTTGATATACTCAAGTTCATACATACACACACAAGTTCAATATGTTTTGTAACGCCCCGATCCGGCGGGTACGGAGACGTTACTGCGACATATATACGTAGAGTAGAAAAACCCTCACATATATATGCTAAGCATCAATACAGGCAAGAATCAGAGTACGGAAGCACGTGGTGCATTATACATTCCAACACATGAGTACAGTTACAAAGTTATCACCAGATGTGAAATATTACAAGAATATTACATCACCAATATGACGCAATTGCGAGAATACAAAGCATGGTACAAGTGTGAACAGTACAAAATGAGGCTCAGAGTAACAACAGGAAAACTCAAGAGCCGAACAGGAGGGCCTGGAAGGATGGGGCTCTGGATGGTCTGCTGGAGATCCACGCTACGCTGCGCCACTCTGATCAGCAACTGGAGAATCCACACACTCCAAGCTCAAAACCTGGACATGAGGATCCAGAGGAGTCAGAACTCCCCGGCGAGCGAGTGGTGATGTGGAAGCCAGATGGCGAGCATAGATAAGCACACGTGTATCGATAAATCTGGATCATAAACATGAAACCGTGTTGTAGGCACGAGCATGCAGGAGCAAGTAGATATACAGCAATTGATATCAAGTAGGAAAGACTCATAGTATGATTAGATAAGAGCAGGGGACTAATGGAATAGAACACAGGTGATGAAGCAGGAAGTAAGTAGGCATAGTATAATAATCATAAAACCGAAAATCCGAAGTAAAATCCGATACAAGCAAACATGGCAAAGCATATACGGATACATGGTTAGCATCATTTATTATTATTATTACTCGTCTTATCCAGATGTCTAGATATGTGATCTAGCGTCCCAGCGCACATATATCCACATCTAAGTAAAGTAAGGTTGTTATTGGAAACCAACGGGGGTATCAACGAACAATGTTACAGTGGGTCCCGTACATGCCCGGGACCACGGTCCAGGACGTTCCATTGCTGGTGTATGGAACCGGCCGCAAGGCCTACAGGAGGGTCTTATAGAATGCCCTTATCAAGATGGTACCAAGGAGGGAGCCAGCACTCCCCTCGGTCGCCTGGAGGCCCACAGGTCAGACCGGAAGTTTTAGTTAAACAACAGGCCTAGTACCACTTTAAACACGAACATATATTGATAGCCGCAAGTTTCCCCCGACCCGATGCAAATTGTTCCTTTTATGATTTATTATATAGTTATCAATTTACGGGAATAGCGGGTGCAAGGCATGATCAGAAGTTCAGGAGTACATGAGTACTATAGATTCAGGTTACTGTATACATAATACATGATAACAAGTATAGTATCCCGTAAACGTGATAATCACAGGTCAAGTATTAATATGTCAGGAGGTAGGTGATACGTCATGTTATAGTAAGAAGCAAGTGTCAAGTAGAAAGTCGGGGTGTCAGGTGATGACACATCTGTTGTCAAGTGATACAGACAGGTGTCAGGTATTAGCATGTCAAGTATTAACATATCAAGTATGTACTTGGCAAGTGATAAAGTAATAGCTGAGCACAATCAAGCAGAGCTGAGCAAGCTGGAGCGAAGCTAATGTACAACACTAAATGTTATCACGCTCGGCGTGGTTACCGCTCGCAACGTAGCTAGACACACGTGTAGCAGTAAGCGTAGGAACGCTATACTACCACTCATGGGGAAGCCATGCTCACGGGGTAATTACACTCGAATGGAGGAGTAAGCGGTAAAGTGTTGACGCTAGGTCCGCCTACCAGGCGTAGCAAAGAGAAAGTCCAGAGGACTTTAAACCTTAAAGGTTGTACCCAGAGGTTAGGGTACCTGCAGAAAAGGTGTTAGTTTCAAACAACACAAATCGCGAATAATACAAGTCGACCAATGAAATGGGAAAGTCAAGAGGAAAGCGAGAACACTCACCTAAATCCTTGAAAAACACGGTGAAATCTCCGATCTCCGGAATCTAGGAAATCAACGCGTCAACGCGTTAAAGAGAAAGAGATAGAGAGAGAAGAAAATCAAGAGAGAAACAGAATGAGAGAGAGAAAGTGAGAGCTAGAGGGAGAAGTCCGTGGAGAGAGAGTGTACAGGGAGAGAGAGTATGTACAGGGGGACACGGGTTTGAGAGTGAGACGCGGGGGTCGCAAACGCGGGAGTTGCGTCGCGTAGATGCCACAAATGCAAGGTTCAAGACTCGCGTTCAAGATATAACACGAGAAGAACGCGGACGCGGACGTGGGTTCCGCGTAGCGTTATCACGAGAAGAACACAGACGCGGGCATGGGCTCCGTGTTACGTTGATACAAGAACGCGAAGGCCGCGTTAAGGAATTGCTTGAACGCGGGGGTGAGCCGCGTCTAGCAATTAATCAGAGAAGGAAAGAGAGACAAGGAAATAAAAGGGGGACGCAGGGAAAGAAGTGTGAGAGAGACGCAGGGAAGGGTGAGAGGGACGCAGGGAAGGGGGTGACACAAGTATGAAAATAAAGGAAAGAATAGAAAGAAAGAAGGAAGGAAAATGAAGAAAGAAGGAAAGAAGGAAAAGGAAGGAAAGAAGAAAGGGAGAAGAGGAGAGAACGGCCGGCCATCTCCGGCCGGCCGGAGGCGGCACCGGCGGCCAAGGTCGGCTGCCCATAGGGCAGCCCAAACCCGACCAAGGAAGGGTGCAAGTCTAGCTCATTTTGAATTTCAGAATTTTGAAAACGATGTTTCGAAGAGCGACGAGTTGGCTAGGATGGAAGAGCTCGTCGAGGAGGAGGACTTGTGTGATCGTTGGTGGCTAAGGTGGTGTAGGTGGTGGTGGAAATGATGGTGAAGTTGGTGGTAAGAATTGGTTGTTTGGTGGAAAGAGAGAAAGAAGAAGGTGGTGTGGTGGTGGTGTTATGGTTGTTGTGGTTGTTGGAATGAAGGAGGAGATAGAGGAGAGAAAGATGGTGGAATTGATGGCGTAAATGGAGGGGAGAGTGACGAAGATGGCCGGCCAAGGAGGCTGCCATGGCTCAGGTGGGTGATCGGGGAAAAACCGCGCACAAAAAGTGTATGTTTTGAAGTTAAGATTTAAAGTGTGTGTGCTTTGGCTTCCTCGATACTTCCGTTATAGCATAGAGGCTAAAACGAGTCGAATCCAAAAGGATGGGAGGCGATAGAAGCTTTACCGGTTGATTCACGTGTTTGTTAAAGATTCTTCAAAGTTTTAAAGAATGAAAAGAAAAGAAAGAAAAGAATGAAAAGAGAAGTATGGTGAAAAACAAAGAAGTGGGAAACATAGAAAAGAATATGTTTGTGGTTTTGTTGTATTTTTAAAATAAAGTGAAAAAGAAAGAAAACTCATGGCACTAACTACTAATGACTCCACCAACATGCTAACCTCTTAGTGATAGTTGCCTCACATATATCATTGGCCATCACTAGGCTTGGTTCCAGAGCGATTCAAAGCATGACCCATATGTAACTCATCACAACCCAACTCAACAAACAAGTGCAAGCTACACTTAAATCATCAAAACCCGATAAGAGCAAGCATGAAATAAAGTAATGTTAGCTTGTTAGTGGTTAGGAAGTTAGAGTGTTAGATTCATCATCATGAGCCATCAATGGCTCTTGCAAGAGCAAGGCCAAAACGAGGCTATTAGATTCATGTGGATTATCATAAAAGAAGTTAGAAGTTGGTGGTTAGTAGTTAGTTGCCATGAGAGAAAAGACTAGCTACACATATAAAAGAGATTAGAGAGAAGAAAACATAGAAAGGTAAAGAGAGCACATTTCATAGATTGTCACCTTCTATTACAAGCACTCTTGCATTCCAAGCATGAACCACTCTCTCTCCCTATTACAAGATCTACAAAATAAAAAATACAAAGAGGAAGAAGAAGAATACTAACCTAAACTACCCTAAAATACAAAATGAAAATGAAAACTATCCCAAACTCTGTATATCCTCAGTTTGGAACCCCAGGGGGGTATTTATTGCCACCAGGGAAGAGGGGGGCCAGGGGACAAACCCTGGCCCGAAGCGCGGCCGCAGCGCGGCCATACGGTGGCCGCGCGTGCAGCGCTTCGAGCCGCGCGCGGTCCCGTCTGTCCCCTGTCAGGCTCTGTGTCTGGTTTCATCTTTGCAGCCCCTGGTTTTGCCGAATCAGCTCCTCTAGGTCAATGGCTATGATAATAGGTTTTTAATCACCAATTAAATGGTGATTTAGATCTTCTTCTTCATTTGCACACCATGAACCTAGGATCAAGCAAGTAAGATATTATTAGCAGAATTTTTTATCAAATAAATGTGAAGATGAGGTATAAATTATGCAAAATAGATACTAATCACACCCCCACATTTATCTTTTTGCTCGTCCCGAGCAAAACAAAAATAAGAAAATTATTACAGCACTTTCGCAGGTGACGCGATTGCACTGAGCATGTGCAACAAGCCGTTAAACCTCTAAGTTCCCCTAGATGAGGAGTTTTGTCTCCTGAGGGTTTTCAGCGGATTACACCACAAAATCCATAAAGAAAGAAATCAAATGTTAGTATTTTGAAAACACATTTTGAAATAGAGAAAAGTGTTAAAATATTTTTGTGAAAATATAAGTGATCTAAGGTCATAGGTTAACCAGAAATTGTTCTTTCTTAAACTAAGTCAAAATGCAAAAAAAAAATCTGTTATAAATTAAATGTAAGAATTTAAAATTGAATTGACTCTTTGATCTTTCATAAAATTCTTAGAAAATATGCACTTTGTGGACTGTGAAGATTTTTGGGATATCGACTCTAACTTTCATGCCATTTATTTAATATATATATATATATATTTTATATATATATTTTTCTTCCCTTAGTTTTCTTAGGCTTTCTTATTTACCCGGGTAGTGAGCCTTTAGCCGGTGACTCCCAAACCAGATGGTCTTAGGCACCAGATGAGAAAACATCCCTCGGACTTAAGGACTCGAGTAAATAAGGCCACAAAACTAAAGGAGATTATTTTTGTCCACCATTTTAGGTGTGAATAATCATGCTTCCTGAGGCATAATTACCCAACTTCAATAAGTGGTTTATTATCATAAATTTTTTTTTAGTTTTATATATATATTTTTTATGGCATTTCTATTCTTTGTTTCAATCCCAAAACTTGTGTAAGTGTGAAGTGCATAATTCTAAGGCAAAAATTCAAGATCAAATTTGTTGGCCCAATGGCCTTCCACTCTAGTTTTGATGATGATCAACACTCATGTAGTTATGTTTACTAATATTCTTGTGTTTCTAAGTTTCAGATCATTAACAGGATATTAGGTTGGTGATTAGCTTCAACAAGATGATTAGAAGCTATTCTTGATGATTCCGGTGCCAAAGCTTAAAGATCATACCTTTGCACTTGGAGAATCACGGAGTTTGGACCGAGTCTACTTGAAGATGAAGATTGACAAGAAGACTTAGGTATCTAGTTTAGAGTTTGTGTTTTAGATCCATATTTGTAAAGCTTAGTTTAGTTGATATGCTCAAGTGCACAAAACACACACGTTTCATGATTTGGTTTTTGGTTTTCATGAATAGTTGATCAAAACAAGTTTACATATGTTATATGTATAGTAGATGTTTTCTATTTATACATACATGCTTTAACTTGGTAAACAAACTTATTTTGATATCCCTATTCATGTTTTGGAAAAATCAAGTTGACAAAATACAAGGTTTTGTTTTTGATAAAATTGGCAAGACACAAAAATGAATTGATATGATTGATATATGTCTTGAAATTTTATCACAAGTTTGGTTATCAAAGTAAAATGATAAAACAAGTTTTAGAAAAACATATTTTTAGAAAAACAGTTTTTATTGTGATTAAAACTATTTTTAGATTTACTGTGAATTTATGGGATTTTTATTGAGTGAAAAGATCTATTTTCAAATCCTGTATCTGTGCAGAACTGAGGACTGTGCTGACAGGCTGGTCGGTCGACCGTGACGGTCGACCGCACCAAGGGCCGGTCGACCGTTCCGGTCGACGATGTGCACAGACGTGCACGTCTGTTAGGCACAGTGGACGGTCGACCGAGCCGGTCGACCGGGTCTGAGAGCTCTGCTCTCGGTTTATTTCGGTCGACCGGGCCGGTCGACCTCTATTGCCCAACGGTCACATTTTTGACCATTGGCGGTCGACCGGACCAGTCGACCGGCAGTCTGTCAGACTGCCAGCTCAGCCTAACGGCTAGTTTTGTATAGGGGCTATATAAACCCCATCTCTTTGGGGATTTAGCCAAGTTTTCCAAGAGAAAAATTTCTAGTTTTCTGGAGTGTTTAAAAGAGTTTTCAAAAGAGTTTTAAGTGCAAAAACTTCTCATCTTTATTTGTTTGGGTTTTGGAAAATCAAAGAAAAATAGGTTTTGGGATTTTGCTTAGATCTTCAATTCTATCATATTGCAAGTATTTTCCCAAAGATTTTCTTTGTTGCTTGTTTCCAAAAACACTTGTTTCCACACTTGAGCTATCTTCTATCCTAAACTATTAGGATCTTGTTTTTGTGGAAAAAGATAAGAGAAAAGGAAAGAGAAGTGTTTGAGGTTGTTTGTTGTAAACCTCATAGTTGTAAACACCCTTATATTTGTGAATCCCTCTTCGGTAGAGGTGATCGGGTGATTGTGTTGTGGATCCCTCTTAGGTAGAGGTGATAGTGTTGGTTGTGAGCCTCTTCGGTAGAGGTGTGTGGATTGGTTGTTGTATTTGGTACGGGCCTAACCCCTCGGTTGTGAGGAGGTTGTTGTTTGAGAGAGGAGTTCGGTACTCCTAGAGTTGTAAGAAATCCTCTTTGGTAGAGGTTCCCTCGGTGAGAGTTGAGATAGTGGAAATCCTACACGGTGGTGTAGGCGGGGATGTAGAGTAAGGTGCTCGAACCTCGAAACAAATCTTGGTGTTTGCGTTTTGATCCATTGTCTCTCTAACTCTCTCTTTATAATTGTGCAAAGCATCATACTCATCATCATATCATACTTGCTTGTGTTGAGCATTGATTCATTCATATCTTATACATTGCTTGTGTTGCCTTGCATTTTTTATATTGCAATTCATTCTTATATGCTTGGCTTGATTGTGTGTATTTCATATTGCTTGGATTGCTTGTGTGTGTGCGCCTAACTTATACTCATTCAACAAGAGCTTCACATAGCACCTCAACCCATTTCAAGGGGAATCAAGGGGAGTTAGTCCAGAGCCTCGCAAGGGGAATTCGGCTACACTTGTTGTATTGTATTAGTTTGTGCATAATTTGCATTAGCTTCCGCATTTAGCGCACTTAGTTTGCATTAAGTCTTAGATTAGCACTTACACCTATTCACCCCCCCCCCTCTAGGTGTTTTCAAAATTATCTTTTCAATCTTATTTTCTTATCCAAAAATTTAAAAAAAGATCTATTATTTTGACTCGGTTTAAAATTTCATAATTTTAGGCCTTCCTAATTCCTAAGATAATCTTAAATTTCTTAAAAATAAATCAAAAACTATTTCTCTGTTTCAAAAAGTTTTGAAAAAAAAAAGAAAAGAAAAGTTATATAAAGTTTTTTTTTAAATAAAAAGAAGTGTAAAAGAAAGAAAATATAAAACTAACTACGTTAGTAAACCCTCCGCCACACTTATCTCATGCATGGTCCTCAATGCATCATGAATGTGTAAATACATGAAACAAATGGAGAGGGAAGAAGATTACCTTAAGGGGGTGGCTCCGGTGGTGGTCTGATTGGGCCAAGCGTTGATACCCAATCAAAATAGCGTGTGGATCATGCAGGAACCCACCATGACCCTTTAATATGACCCAAAAAAATGTTGATTGAATGAATGATCTTATTTAAAAATTATCCCCATCTAATTTTCAATTTTCAAAAATAATTATTGAGTCATTTTTGTCAAACATTCTTGTCCAATAATGATGTGTGATTTGTTGGCCCAAAGGCCTATCACCCTAGTTTTGATGATGATCAACTCATGAAGTCATGTTTACTAATGATCTTGTGTTTAATTAGTGACAGATTCATTATCAAGATCTTAGTAGGTGCATAGCTCAACAAAGGATAAAATGTCAAGATTTGGAGCTAGCACGGTATGATCCAAGGAGCTTTTGGATCAAGCTTGGACCAAGTCAAGAAGATGAGAAGACTTCAAGGGAAGACTTCAAGATCAAGACTTGTGTCTAGGTATAAGATTTTGTTTTTATTTTAGAGTAAAATGTAAAGGATAGATAGTTGGTGGATTGCTCAAGTACATACACACACACACTCTTGATAGTTTTGTTTTACAAATGATTTTTCATTTGGAAAAAATACAAGTTTGGCTTTTGGTATTATCATATAACATATCTTTAAACCAAAACCAAGTTAGAGCTTTATGACAAAAACATAGATATTCATCTTGATTGTGTAGTGGATCATATCCATACACACTATGCTTTAAAAGATATCTTGTTTTTTGTATTTGATGAAGATTTGGAAAAACATGTTTTGAAAAAATATTGTTTTGGAAAATACAGTTTTTATCATGAGCCAAATATTTTAAAGTTACAAAAATAGTCCAATATTTTATAACATGCCTTGATTTTGTGCAAGCATGTTTGTTTATCAAAGTATATTGGTTAAACTATTTTGTAGATTTTTATGTATTTTATGGGATTTTATTTAAACAAAAAAGGCCAAGTTTTAAATCCCAAAAACTGTTTCAGGCTTCGGATAAGTCGACTTATAACCCTTATAAGTCGACTAGTCCTGGAGTCGGCCGACCGGACCGGTCGACCGACGTGCACAGACGTGCACGCCTTTGTGTACTGGAGGACGGCCGACCGTGCCGGTCGACCGCTCCAGAGAGCAGTGCTCTCTGGAAAGTTCAGCCGACCGCACGGGTCGACCGACAGAGAGTTAGACTCTCAGCTCCAGTGGGTCGGTCGACCCGGGCGGTCGACCGTGGCTCCAACGGTCAGAAATCTGACCGTTGGCGGTCGACCGCACCGGGACCGGCAGTTCTGACAAAGCCCTAACGGCTAGTTTTGACAGCCTATATATTTGGGGGTTTGTGGACTGTTGTACACAAGATTTGGAGATTATTTTAGAGCCAGTTTTTCCCACTCTTCCAGAGGTTTTCTCCACAAAATAGAGTGCAAATATTTCCTATATAAAGGAAAGTTTTATCAAGTGTTTAAAAGAAAGTCTTTGAGTTTCCTCCACCTTTCACATCCTTGTTTTCTCACTCCAACACTTGAGCATCCATTGATCTATCTATCCTATAGGGAGTGTTATTGTGAGAGGATTTTAGGTGATCAAGAGTTGTGATCACCAAAGTTCTACTTTGTTCATTTGAGGAGGCGGACGGTTGTGTTCGCATTATTTAGGGTCCAAGTGTGGACTCGGTTGTTTCGGGTTCGGGTGCGAACTCATTATTTGAGGTGCGGCCTCGGCGAGCCGGTGGGTGCGGTGTGTACGGACTAGAGAGTCCGAGGGCTTGTAGGTGTTGCGCGGCACCGAGGAGAGATCCAGTGGGATCTTGCATAGTGGAAATCCTTCGTGTGTCGAAGGCGGGGATGTAGAGCAAGTGTGCTCGAACCTCGAAACAAACCCTTTGTGTTTGCGATTGCTCTCTCTCTCTCTCCTCTCTCTCTCTCTCTCTTGTTTATATTTTGCATTCAATTATTGTCTATCTTTATATGCTTGATATATTCATTTGTGCTTAATTGATATACTTACTTGGGTTTGTTTGCTAACACTTGTATTCAACCAAGAGAGCAACGCGGCACCTCAACCCATTCAAGGGGAATCTAGAGGAGTTTGTCCAGAGCCCTTCACGGGGAATTCGGCAACACTCTTGGTTATACGTAGTGTTTAGTGTAAAAGATTAATTAGGTCATAATTGTTTTTAGCTTCCGCATTATTTGCATCATTCATCATAAGTGACCATTAGATTAGCCTTCACCTATTCACCCCCTCTAGGTGAACCTTCAATTGGTATCAGAGCTTGGTACTCTGATTTGGTCTAACACCTAGAGTTAAACATCCTTATTTTTGGGCTAATCACAATATTTGTACACACACCATGGACTCATGTCACCACCCATGTTTGATATTGTTAACATCCATATATGGAAGGTGAAGATGTCCTTGTACCTTAAAGCCCTAGGTTATCATGTTTATCTTGCCACAACTAATAATGCATATTGTTTAAATGGTAAGAATATTGAGGCAAATACAAAAGCTCTACATGCTTTAAGATCTACCCTAAATGATGATTACTTATCTAGGGTTGCTAACATTGATTGGCTTTTGTAGTGTGGAACACCCTCATCTCCCTCGGTGAAAAAGATCAATACTATGCGGGGAGGAGTGATTCGGACGTTGGATGCGACACCTCCAACGTGTGCTATATGGTCCAAGGGGATAACCCCCTTGAGGTAACTTCCGAATCCGAGGATGAGGATAATAACATGTCATATGAAGAGCTTTCTACATTTTGTCAATTATTGCTTGAGAAATATGACATGATTAAAAAGGAAAATAAAAATTTGAAAAAGAAAGTTGATTGCATGCATATAGAACAAGATTCATTTTAATCTAACATTGCATGCTTAGAAAAAGAGAATGAGGTTTTGAAAAATGAGAATGTTTCCCTTATGTCTAAATTAAATGATCTTTGTGAAGGGAACACGATTTGAAAGATAAAATTATTTTGGTGGAAACTCAAAAGGAAATTGTTTTTCAAGAAAACAACTCTTTGAAAAAGAAAATTTTGAAAAAGAAAAGAAAAAAGATGTTTGTTTCTAAAAAGAAGAAAAATGATCATATATCTCACATGTCTTTACATGCCACCATTGATGATAGTGAGATTAAAAATTTGAAAAATAAAATTAATAGTTTGAGCTCTACTTGAGCTCGTGTGCATTCAACCATTCTAGATTGGAGTCCATGTTTGCAAAGAAACAAACTCCACCCTCTCATGCATCATCATCATCATGCATATACTTATGTTGCACATCACGATCACAAACATTCACATAAGCATCCTAAGATGTACAAGTGTACACATTGTGGCCGCAAAGGCCATTTAGCAAAATTTTGTTATGACAAGTTGCATCATTTTAAATTTGCTAATAAAAATGTTTGGGTGCCTTACAACAAGACTAACCCCAAGGACCCAAGAAAAAAAATGGGTACCAAAACCCCCCCATGTTTTTGATGTAGGTGAGGGCTCTCACAAAACGTGAGAGGATTGGTGCCTGGTAGTGGATGCACTTGGACATGATGGACATACTTTTGGGATGCATCACTATCAAGGAGCTTGGTGGGACAACCACCATGTTAGGGCTTTGGAGTTGGTAACAATTTCTAAACTCCTATTTTATTTATGTATATGCTTATTCATTTGATATCATATAGCATGTTCATGTTTTATGATTTATTGTGCTTCATGTGGTGTGAACTAGTTTAAATGTAGATTTTATCAAAACTTGCATGTATACATGTACAAATAGTGAATTACAATTGATTCATATATATTTGAACTTCATGCTCATTTGTATCCACTATATGCATATGTATAGACTAGTTTGATGATTCTCTTTTATACATGTTTTGCCCTATTTTTATGCTTTACTTCATGTATATGTATTTTTAATTCAAATCTAATAAATATACATGTATACCGTGAGTCTCTTGCTTTCATGCAAATACATTTGATAGACTCTCTTTATGTTGGGTATGTATGTGTATTGTTAGGATTGGATAAATCATACATATACCTAGAAGTTTGTTGTTTTATTAAAAAATGATTTTTCTGTTTTTGTCAAAATTTGATACATGATCATTTTGAGCTTCAATGTCTATTTTCATGGAAATGCTATTACATGACTCTTGAACACTCATCTTTTATTTTTCAAGATAATTTGAGCTTTATGGACTATGAGTGCTTGAATATTTATGTACTTAGTATGATCATGAAATACATATGCTTTGATTTCATGTTTTTGAAGGATCTTTAACTAGTTTTTCAAAAATTATTTTAACTAGTTATTGTTCCTAATTTGTGTAGTGATTTTCAATGCTAAAATATTTTCAAATCTATTTTTGAAAACCCCTACCTTCCATGGGAGGATGGATGGGCGATTATGCCTTGTATGCTTCATTGAAAATCTTCTATCTGAGCATATGAAGGGTGGTAGGTATGAGATATACATTTGATCTTATTGTTATGTCAATGGTATCATTGAATCGTTTCAATTGGTATCAATATGAACTTATTTTGTATATACTCATATTTTGTTTCTTATATGTATGTATCAATTTCACTTGGTATACTCATTTCTCATACATATATATGATTTTCATGTGCTTACTTTCAATTGGCTCACCATTTTAAAGCACAAAGTTTATGATGAAAAATAAAATTTTTTTCATGTGTTTACTATTGGTATCAAAAGCTTCAACTTCATATTTGTAAATGTCAATTGTATCAATATGTTTTACAATAATGATTATTTCGATTTGGTATCTTAAAAATTTGATTGTTTTACAAGAGCTCTGATACCTTTAAAATTTTTGTTAAGAAAAATTAAAAAAAAAACATTTTGTTGATATGTTGATTTTACCCCTTATTGATCTCTTTGTTTATGACAAAAAGGGGGAGAAAAATTTGCTTGATTTGATTTTACTTTGAACCCTTTGTTGATGAGTAACAAAAGGGGGAGAAGTATTTGAGTATATGCATTTTCATTCTTAAGGGGGGAGAAGTATTTGTCTTCCTTGTTAGCTTAAGGGGGGAGAAGTATTTGTCTTCCTTGTTATTTATGCATATATGTTTTGTATTGCAAATAGGAGAAAAAGATTTTGATTTATGCTTGTTGCATGTTTTATCTCATATTGCATACATGTTTATGTGCCTATGCATATTATTTTATTTATTTGGTATGCATGAGTTAAGGGGGAGCTTCCTTGAAGCTTTACTTTAATCCATGATATATATAACTCCATGAGTTTTGTCATCATCAAAAGGGGGGAGATTGTGGCCCAAAGACCTATTACCCTAGTTTTGATGATGATCAACTCATGAAGTTATGTACTAATAATCTTGTGTTTAATTAGTGACAGATTCATTATCAAGATCTTAGTAGGTACATAGCTCAACAAAGGTAAAATGTCAAGATTTGGAGCTAGCACGGTATGATCCAAGGAGCTTTTGGATCAAGCTGGACCAAGTCAAGAAGATGAGAAGACTTCAAGGGAAGACTTCAAGATCAAGACTTGTGTCTAGGTATAAGATTTTATTTTGTTTTTAGAGTAATGTAAAAGGATAGATAGTGGTGGATTGCTCAAGTACATAACACACACACACTCTTGATAGTTTTGTTTTACAAAAAAGATTTTTCATTTGGAAAAATACAAGTTGGCTTTGGTATTTATCATATACATATCTTTAAAACCAAAACCAAGTTTAGAGCTTTATGACAAAAACATAGATATTTCATCTTGATTGGTAGTGGATCATATCCATACACACTATGCTTTAAAAGTATATCTTGTTTTGTATTGGATGAAGATTTGGAAAAAACATGTTTTGGAAAAATATTATTTTGGAAAATACAGTTTTTATCATGAGCCAAATATTTCAGTTACAAAAATAGTCCAATCTTTTATAACATGCCTTGATTTTGTGCAAGCATGTTTGTTTATCAAAGTATATTGGTTAAACTATTTTTGTAGATTTTTATGTATTTTATGGGATTTTATTTAAACCAAAAAGGCCAAGTTTTAATCCCAGAAAACTGTTTCAGGCTTCGGATAAGTCGACTTATAACCCTTATAAGTCGACTAGTCCTGGAGTCGGCCGACGGACCGGTCGACCGACGTGCACAGACGTGCACGCCTTTGTGTACTGGAGGGACGGCCGACCGTGCCGGTCGACCCGCTCCAGAGAGTAGTGCTCTCTGGAAAGTTCGGCCGACCGCACGGGTCGACCGACAGAGAGTTAGACTCTCAGCTCCAGTGGGGTCGGTCGACCTGGGCGGTCGACCGTGGCTCCAACGGTCAGAAATCCGACCGTTGGCGGTCGACTGCAACGGTCGACCGGCAGTTCTGACAAAGCCCTAACGGCTAGTTTTTGACAGCCTATATATTGGGGGTTTGTGGACTGTTTTACACAAGATTTGGAGATTGTTTTAGAGCCAGTTTTTCCCACTCTTTTCAGAGGTTTTCTCCACAAAATAGAGAGCAAATATTTCCTATCTAAAGGAAAGTTTTATCAAGTGTTTAAAAGAAAGTCTTTGAGAGTTTTCCTCCACCTTCACATCCTTGTTTCTCACTCCAACACTTGAGCATCCATTGATCTATATACCCTATAGGGAGTGTTATTGTGAGAGGATTTTAGGTGATCAAGAGTTGTGATCACCAAAGTTCTACTTTGTTCATTTGAGGAGGCGGACGTTGTGTTCGCATTGTTTAGGGTCCAAGTGTGGACTCGGTTGTTTCGGGTTTGGGTGCGAACTCATTGTTTGAGGTGCGGTCTCGGCGAGCCGGTGGCTTGCGGTGTGTACGGGACTAGAGAGTCGAGGGCTTGTAGGTTTTGCGGCACCGAGGAGAGATCCAGTGGGATCTTGCATAGTGGAAATCCTTCGTGTCTGTCGAAGGCGCGGGATGTAGAGCAAGTGTGCTCGAACCTCGAAACAAACCCTTTGTGTGCGATTGCTCTCTCTCTCTCTCCTCTCTCTCTCTCTTTGTCTCTTGTTTATATCTTGCATTCAATTATTATCTATCTTTATATGCTTGATATATTCATTTGTGCTTAATTGATATACTTGCTTGGGTTTGTTTGCTAACACTTGTATTCAACCAAGAGAGCCAACGCGGCACCTCAACCCATTCAAGGGAATCTAGAGGAGTTTGTCCAGAGCCCTTCACGGGGAATTCGGCAACACTCTTTGGTTATACGTAGTGTTTAGTGTAAAAGATTAATTAGGTCATAATTATTTTTAGCTTCCGCATTATTTGCATCATTCATCATTAAGTGACCATTAGATTAGCCTTCACCTATTCATCCCCCCCTCTAGGTGAACCTTCATGATTTTGGAAGATGAGTGATTTGACTCAATGGAACAGGAGTAAAAAACTGACACCGACTCGGGAATTTGACTCAGATCAAGTCGAGAGTCAACAATGAGAGTCGAAAATTGGTTCAAAAACAGGATCCAAACCAAAGAATTGATATTCACACACTTTCCCCAATAATGAAGTGTGATCATGAGAGATTGGTGATTCCATTTCACGGTGAATTGGTACAGGATTCAATGTTGACTTCGAATAGAGAAAAAATTTGGTAAAGATACTGGAGTCATTATTGAATCAAAAAGTGAAATGGAACTACTAAACATGAGGTTAAGGATCACATTCAGGTTCGATTCCAATTTCAGGGAAGGGATAAACTTGCCAAAATGTCAGGCGACTTTCATAACTTGGAGATTGGTCAAGTTCAAATGTATGTTCTGAAATTGAAGCTGGATTTCCAAAATGACATGATTCATGGGTCCAATCAGTAGAGTTAGGGATATAAGAATCGGTCAAAGGTTGACAAGAAAGGCTTTCCTCGCTCTCATTGATCAATTCGCTCAAAAGTGAATCTAACCTACTGATAGGCTGTGTAACAGAATTTGGATTCAGAATCATGTCTTCCATACTCTTTGTAATTGGTTCTTGAAATATGAGTATGGAAGTTGAGTTTTGAAATTGTGGTGAAATTGTGAGTCCATAGGATTTTGCGGTTGTTGCTCGGACTCACGCAAGGGTTCCATACTCAAGTCCAGTATTGAAGTTTGGTCATTTGAATGGGTTGAGACTGGAAAAGATGAGTGGGACTCTTGAAAATTTGGTTGGGATGATGAGTCCAACATGTTTACATTCCTTCACAAAAGACTTCCAAACGCTTTTCTAGTTCAGATTCTTCTTCAATGGGGATGCTCTAGAAAAAGGAGTATGTGGAGTTTGATATGGGGAAGGATTGTGAATTGAGCAAATTTTGCATTTGTTGTAGGGACTCTTCTATACTCCTTTCCAATGATTGATTTTTCTTCAATTGGTGGTTCAGAAAAAGGAGTATATGAATCAAAATTGGGGAACGAATATTGTGAAAAATTGTGGACAAGATGGTTGAAAATTTGACTCGGGGTAGGTGAATCCCCATGAACTCTGTGAAGAGTTGAAATTATTTTGAAAATTATGGTCATATGGTTGGGGATAGGGTCATATTGATTCGGATAATCCCAACCCGGCATATATGGTTGTTCATGGTTGTACATTGCCGGGTCAGAGTTATCCGAGTCAAATGAGGTCGGGGTGAAATATGGATTCATATTATAATTGAAAGAATTGTGTTATTAAAATCCATATCACATTACAAAAAGAAAAACAAACAAACAAACAAACAACAAAGAAAAAGAAAAAGAAAAAGAAAACAAGCCTATGCTAGGGTGACTTAGACTAGACGACTCCTAACTGGTTAGATGTCCACGGGGGGTCTATTGTCGGAAGCTGACCACGAGTTAATCGGCCAGGTAGGGGCAAGATCAGTGGGAGGTATCCGTGCCGAGCAACGGGCCTAATTATGCCAAACCACTGTTCTTCGAGGTTTCGTCTCTCAATCCCCAACCTTAGACACCGATTTGACAAGAGTCAACTTCTAACAACTTCCCCCTTAGGTCAAATCTCCTAAATGAGTCCGAGATGTCCCTAGGGGCCAACGTTTAGCAAATTTATTAAGGCTTGGGTTGTGTGAGTGGGGAGGTGATTTTTGGGCTAAGGGAGGGTAATGACTTCCCCACCTTATCTTGTATTGGGTTTGCCCTTAAGTTAATTTGTGCAAGTGTGCAATATAGATAAGATGAACACAAAAAAGCGAGTAAATCACTGAAGTGTTTGTCCTAACTATATGCAATGTAATATGTACACCTCCTATAAGTATCACAACAACATAAGAAAAAATACAGTATATTGGAATGAAAATTGACACGTGCCTAGATGCAAATTCTAAACCGTTTAAAGCATCCAATTTCTGTATTTTACTTCTTAAAATTATTTACAGTGTACAAGTAATATAAACAAAAATTAGCAGCAGAGTATATGAATGTACAAGAAGTTACCTGACCACACTTGAGCAAGTGGGACTTCTGCAATGCTAAAATTTAACCTGCACACCAAAAAATAAAGAAGAAAAGTTAATAAAAATGTGAAATCAAACCGTTCCTATCCCGGCAACGGCCGCAAAATTTTATCGGGAAAAACCACGCACAAAAAAAGTGTATGTTGTTTTGAAGTTAAGATTTAAAGTGTGTGCTTTGGCTTCCTCGATACTTCCGTTATAGCATAGAGGCTAAAACGAGTCGAATCCACAAGGATGGGAGGCGATAGAAGCTTTACCGGTTGATTCACGTGTTTGTTAAGATTCTTCAAAGTTTAAAGAATGAAAAGAAAAGAAAGAAAAGAATGAAAAGGAAGTATGGTGAAAAACAAAGAAGTGGAAAACATAGAAACGAATATATGTGTGGTTTGTTTTGTTGTATTTTTAAAAACAAAGTGAAAAAGAAAGAAAACTCATGGCACTAACTACTAATGACTCCACCAACATGCTAAACCTCTTAGTGATAGTTGCCTCACATGTATCATTGCCATCACTAGTCCTTGGTCAAGAGCGATTCAAAGCATGACCCATATGTAACTCATCCAACCCAACTAAACAAACAAGTGTAAGCTACACTTAAATCATCAGAACCCGATAAGAGCAAGCATGAAATAAAGTAATGTTAGCTTGTAGTGGCTAGGAAGTTAGAGTGTTAGATCTATCATCATGAGCCATCAATGGCTCTTGCAAGAGTAAGGCCAAAACGAGGCTATTAGATTCATGTGTTGATTATCATAAAAAAAGTTAGAAGTTGGTGTTTAGTAGTTAGTTGCCATGAGAGAAAAGACTAGCTACACATGTAAAAGAGATTAGAGAGAAGAAAACATAGAGAGATAAAAAGAGCACCTTTCATAGATTGTCACCTTCTATTACAAGCACTCTTGCATTCAAGCAGCATGAACCACTCTCTCTCCCTATTACAAGATCTACAAAATGGAAAATACAAAGAGAGGAGAAGAAGACACTAACTAAACTACCCTAAAATACAAATTGAAAATGAAAACTATCCTAAACTCTGTATATCCTCAGTCTGGAACCCCAGGGGGGGTATTTATAGCACCAGGAAGAGGGAGGCCAGGGGACAAACCCTGGCCCGAAGCGCGGCCGCAGCCGCGGCCCTACGATGGCCGCGCGCGGTCCCGTCTGTCCCTGTCAGGCTCTGTGCCTAGTTTCGTCTTTGCAGCCCCTGGTTTTGCCGAATCAGCTCCTCTAGGTCAATGGCTATGATAATAGGTTTTTAATCACCAATTAAATGGTGATTTAGATCTTCTTCTTCATTGCACACCATGAACCTAGGATCAAGCAAGTAAGGTATTATTAGCAGAATTTTTTTATCAAATAAATGTGAAGATGAGGTATAAATTATGCAAAATTAGATACTAACCTAGGATCAAGCAAGCAAGGTATTATTAGCAGAATTTTTTTATCAAATAAATGTGAAGATGAGGTATAAATTATGCAAAATTAGATACTAATCAGTGGGTGCTGCCATTTGCTTGCTGGAAATGGAGAAGGAAAGGAAAAATGAAAGAAAGAAGAGAAAGAAAGGTGGGTATATATAAAAGGAGGGGGTTTGATTATTACAACCTTGCCATCCCAAAATGAGTTGCGTCTCTTAAAAAAGAGCCGCGAGTCCTCACATAATAAGGTCTGTGTCTAGGCAATCAAGCTAGACGCGGAGATAAAATCTGCGTCCAAGAGAAAACGCGAGATTTGCGTTTGACAGAAAGGACAAAAAAAGCATGGTTCATAATTTGATCTTGCAGGACAAGCATTAATGCAGTATGGAGAGCATCCCACATTAAATGTTGAACTCAGGTTGGTGAAATTCGTGTCTAGCAAGGAGAGGAAAAAGTAGGAAAGGAGAAAAGTAAAAATATCTGGAGTAAAATTTGGTATCTGGGAAAAAACCGAAAACTCCGGAAAAGTCCAAAAAATGAAGTAGTTTGGAAAGCTTCCCAAAAATTTTCAAAAATAATAAATATTATTTAAAGATTTTTAGTGAAATCAGTTTTAGAAATTCAATCCCATTTTCATAATAAAAATCCTGAAGTCAACCGTTGACACCGGTCTACACCGGGTCGGCCAGATTTTGATAAAATCTGAAAATCTCAGAAAATACCTAAAAGGAGAAAATATAATTCTAAGAAGGAATATGAAAGCAGAATCCAGAAATTTGATTCCAATTGTAAACTAAAATTTCTGGAATCAACCAGTGAACTGGCCGACACCAAATCTAGGGGAATTTCGATAAATTTAGAAATTCTCAGAAAAAGTATTTTAAATAGAAAATGTGATTTAAGAAGTTATAGGAAAGCCATTTTAGGAATTTCAACTCCGTTTGTAATTAAAAATCTGCTAATCAAGCAGCGGTATTGGTCGACCCCGATTTTGAAGATTTACAACTTAATTCAGGAAAATTCTAGAAAATCATGAAAATCTAGAATATTGAAAACGATATTTGAAAATAAAATCGGTCAAATAAGAATAGCAGAAAGACCAAATCGAGCTATATACCCTAGGATCGGGCTCCGGTTCAGACAAGGGCTGACTCCGAGTTCACGAATCCAGATCCACAGCAAAACGATCATATAAATAATTCATAATACAAAATAAATACTGAAACCAAAACAAAAAAATACGATCAAAAAATATGAATACGCAACTAAGTACGTATTCCGGTGAGCGGGGTGTTACACTATCCACCTTATAAAAAATGCGTCCTCGAATTTCGATAAGGGGCAGATGGACACAGAAAGGATGGGAATGAGGATGATGCCAATCAAGATATGAATAACAGTGGGCCGTTCTCCCAAATCGACTGAACGGTAAAACTCAGGACTGAGACATCTCTGCCTTCTGCCGTATGTATACATCCTCTGACGGTGCCATATTACCACTGATCTGCTGTCTGCTTATAAAAGAACACTGTCAGAACTTCCAAAGATTAACCCATTCTAAATAATATAAAGTGAGCTGACTTGGTAAGATAATCAATATTACTTCAATTCAGACTATGAACCAAAGCTGATGAAATCTATAGAAATCCGTAGTGCTGAAATCCATAATATAATATAAAACCCTGCATGGCCTGATGTTGTCCTTGATAAAGAGTCTGCAGTAGAATTTCTGATGTGCTGCACACATACTAATTCCGAGAATAGACCAGAATACCTAAGGTAAAGAAAACCCTGATAATATTGAGCATGAATCAAGAAGACCAATAATTAAGTATTCTGCATACTGGGCGTTGCAACTCTGAAAGACATAGCCAAGAATATAGAATAACCCTGAAGAATTCTGAATACTGACTTCTGAATGATAACCCGACTGCAGATGAGACATGTTTAAGATACCTAGGCCCTGCAAGATTGCCGAGTGGATCATTCATAAAGGATCGTAGAGATAGCTCAAATACAGCGATAAATCCTTGTTCAGCGGATCCATGAAAACACGCTAGGCAGAAGAAATCTGAGGAATAGGCTAGAGTGCTAAGCACTGAAGGAAACTAGCCACGGGCAAAGCAAGCCTAGGTGAAGCTATCGCGTAGCACAGCTCAGGTGTAAGCATTAGGGTGCGGCGAAGCTAACGCTCTGCGAGGCTCGCATATGGCGGAAGCTCACGTGGCGAAGCCAGCGCGTAACACAACGCTAAATGCTAAGTACCAGGGTGCAGCGAAGCTCACACCCGGTTAGGTTCACGGGTGACTAGAACACGACCCTCGCTTAGCGAGGCTAGCAGAGCCTATGATCCACCAAATCAAATAAAGACTGCCAGAAGTTAGTGGCGCTGAGAACACGATCAAGAATCATAAGAATCGAAACGAGTCTCGAATACTGTCTTCAGAATAATAACCTGACGGCAGATCAGCTCTGAGAATACCTGAGTCCCATAAACATAGTTGAAGAAATCATGATCGCTATTGGAGTAATAAAAATAGAAATACCATAACTCTGTCTGCCAGAAGTCCTGATCTGAAAATACTGTTATATACTGACACTCCTCATGTATGATATAGTCTACCTGATTATATAAGCGATGACTACTCCGCTTGATGTACTGGTCTCCTATGATGTATCCATAAAAATACAAGAATATAATGCGAGGCCGAAGATCTATCCAATATAAGACCATGTGATGTACCAGAGTCGAGGAATGCTAGAACATAACAAGAGCGAACCACACCTGCCCTGCTGTTACCTCTCTAGTCTACGCATATCTTGAGTTGGCACAAGGATTACGAAAATTAGAATAGTAAAAATAGAAGAGATAAAAAATCATGAAATGGGGAGGTAGACACGGACGGATTAGGATTGGTGATGATAGTGCAATGAGAAAGATATGATATAGAGAATTTACCACTCCCGTACATGCTAAGAATGGGGACAATGGTTACGGCCAGTACTTGGTTCCTTTTTCAGATATTGAGCATCTTTTTCTGTTCTCACTCTATCATATTGAGCATCCTGACTTCCTCTTCAATCAGATTATATGTTTGCCTCCTTTACATGTGCCCTAGCTCTTGGTCTCTTTTGTGTATGACTGCATGCTAGATGCTAGGGACGAAGCGAGGTCATTCTGCCAGTAAGTCCTGGGTTCCCTCACAATGGTGATACTGGATGAAGTGATCTGATCTGTGCGATGTCTCTACCTTCTTGAACGGACAGTCACTTTTCAACTAATCTCTGGACCCGTATATGACTTAATCATAATCTTTCTGGCGGTTGTAGTGTAGGTGCCCGGCTTCAGATAATACCCACATGTCATATGTTGAGGGCAAGGTTGGAGGATGACTTAGCTAGTGGGGCATCCAGGGCCTGTCTAAGTCTTCAACTTTTATCAACTGAGAGGGTCTCTTTGCTAACTTCATCTGCATCCATCCTGATCTTTCTTTTCCAGGTCCGTTCTACTCCCGAGCGATGGCAAGAAAACTTGAGAATAGTCTTGGGCTGCTTGGAAATAAAAAACATCTTGATCCGCATCTTCATTTCTCACTAAAATATACTTGCTCGGTTCTCCTTGTCAGCCACCATGTAAATACCAACTGACTATGCCTTAGGAATTTGCAGCATACTTATTTACAATTCAATCTTCTTACTGCAATTTGATAAATCTTCTTTCATTTCTTTCTGAGCTATTACAGAGAAGAATCTTCTCATAGAATTCTTCGAGAACTGGTCCCAAGTGATGGGCTATTCCAGTCTCGCTGCTCCACACCATCATGTCTTAGCTACATCTTTTACTGAATCTTGATCATTTTCGCTTGGTTCTCGTCAGGGATTCGAGTTGCCTTCAGAAGATCTATCGTGTTTACCAGCTACTGCTATGCATCCAGGGCTCCTCCATGCCCGAAAAGATTGCCGGCTGTAATTTCTAAAATTTGATATGTTGCTGGCTTCTGTTCCCGGAGTGAAACCAATAATCTTTGGTGCGGGACCTTCATCTGTTCTTGCTAGTTTTTTCATCATATTTTACAGAAATCATCTCAAATCAACACTTCCACCATTAGGGCCACTCTAAGAAGAACCAGAACGTTATGATTTCCCCGTCTTTTCATGTCCAAGTTGTCTAGAATAACGAGAAACTAAAGTATGAAAGAATGGGAGGACTTCAGAATTCAAGGGTAAGATTATCAAGAGAGAATGGATAACTTTGTACTTGTAGTTGGACTGTATAACATGACTCATGATTCCAGTTGAAAATTTTCTTTACCATTAATTGCCGACTGGTTGTACTGAGGATGTGAGAGCCTAGGCTCTGATACCACCCTGTAACGTCCCGATCCGGCGGGTACGGAGATGTTACTGTGACGTATATACGCAGAGCAGAAAAACCTCACGTATATACGCTAAGCATCAGTACAGGCAAGAATCAGAGTACGGAAGCACGTGGTGCATTATACATCCAAACATGAGTACAGTTACAAAGTTATCACCAGATGTGACAAATATTACAAGAATAATACATCACCAATATGGCGCAAT
>JAVJIF010024972.1:0-63270 GCA_038442645.1 Agave tequilana | reverse complement strand
CTTATTTTGACCAAGTATAAGAAATCCTAATTTTGGATTTTTCTATTCCTAAAATTAACTTAATTTCTTACAAAAATATGTCAAAATATTGTTTCTATTTTCAAAAAGTTTTTTAAAAGTAAAGAAAAATGTTAATTTTTATATTTTTTAATAAAAGAAAAACCTTAGTTATGTTAGACCCTCCCCCACACCTATCTCATGCATTGTCCTCAATGTATGAATTAATGCATAGATGCATGAAAAAGAAGAAAGAAAAAGAAAGTATTACCTTAAGGTGGTGGTTCCGGTGGTGGTCTGATTGGTCCACGAAACGCGGCCCAATCGACTTTTCGTGGGATTCGGAGGAACCCACCAGGAATTTCTTTAATATAACCCATTAAATTGTGTATCCATGAAGGATTTTTATTAAGTATTTGACCCCATCTAATTTCCAAATTCCATAACTGATTTCAGAGTAAAATTTGTCAACCACCTCGTCCCAAAATGGAGTATGAAATGATAGAACGGTTGACTTGGACTCAGGAAGTATAGGAACTAATACCGACTCAGGAAGGTGACTTAAGTCAAGTAAAGGTTCAGGAGTCGAGACTGGTTCAAGAAGTGTGTCCAAGTCAAGAAGTTGAAACTCAAGTCCATATTGATTCCAACAATGGAATGTGACTTAATATTGGTGATTCATGTTCAGGAATGATAGGTGGGGGAATCAAACTGACTCTAACATATTACTCAAGTTTGGTAACAAAACAGGAGTCAAGATTGATTCAGAAAGTTGAACTGGATCACAGATTTGAAAATCTAGGTCACATATCTCATTGAGTTCAATATCAAAAAAATGAGAACTTGCCAATTTGTCAATAGGATTTTCAAAAGTGTAAAATTGGTCAAGTTCGATATGATCATCAAAAATGGGTGATTCAATTTCATGATGAATTGGCACAGGATCCAATGTTGACTCGGGGAAAAGATTAAAATTAGGTGAAGATACTGGAGTCATTATTGAATCAGGAAGTAAAATTGAATCCCTAAGTTGGAGTTCATGATCATATTCAGTTTCAAGTTCAATTTCAGGCAAGGGATAACTTGCCAAACTATCAATATTATTTGGAGTTTGGGCAAGTTCAAATGACTGTTCTGAAATGGAACCTTGATTTCTAAAACTACATGACTCTTCGGCTCTAACAGAATGGTAAGTGACATCAGAACTGGTCAAACGGTGAGAACGTAAGAGATTCGACCATCATATCTATGTCACGATTTCGAGCATTTTGAGCATGAGTCATGGCTTCAAGCATCTTTTCATAGTTGATGGATTCATTGTTTGGATGAAAATGAAGTGCTGTCTTGAAAGTGGTAGTGAAATTGTGAGTCCATCAGATTTTATGATTGTTGTTTGGACTCACGCTTACTCCTTTCCAAAATTGATGGTTTTCTATTTTGGACTGGTGGAACTGAGTATGACTCTTGGGGATATTGTGGACTAGGTGGATAAGGGGGACAAGTTGGTTGAAAATTATGTTCGGGGAGGTGAATCCCCACTGACTCGGTGAAGAGTTGAAATTATTATGGAAATTATAGTTATTAGATCGGGGGCATGGGTTATATTGATTCGGATAAGACCAATCCGGCACACTAGGTTGGTTAAAGTCATGATATGCCGGGTTGGTAATATCCGAAAATGAACTCGGTGTGTAATATGGATTATTATTAAAGTTGAAAAAATTATTATTATAAGCCATATCACACAATAGAATACAAAAAAGAAAGAAAAACAAACAAGAAGCAAACAAATAAAAGAAAAAAATTCTAACTAAGTTAGGGTAGACCTATGACCTAGACGACTCCTAACTGATTAGACTGTCCACGGGAGGTTTAATGCAGACTTTGACCATAAGCTAATCAGCCAGGTCAGGGCAAGGTTGGTGGGAGGTTTTCCGTCAAAGACGTTCCTTAATTAAATAACCACCAACCTTCGGGCTTTTGGCCCTCAATCCCTTTCCTAGACACTGATTTGGCAGGAGTCAAATTCCAACACCTTTATCCCTTAGGATAATCTCCTAATTGAGTCCGAGATGTCCCTAGGGCCAACGTCTACTCATTTTTAGTTAGGCTTGGGTTAATGAGTGCTTGGAATCTGATTTTTGGGCTAAGGAAGGGTGATTAAATCCCCACCTTATCTTGTTAATGGGTGGTGTCCTTAAAATCAATTTGTGCAAGTGTACAAGATAAATAAGATTCACTCAAAGTGATATAAATCAACCAAGAAGTGAGTCCTATGCTAAATGCAATGCATACGTACCTTGCTCCAGCACTCTTCAACAGTAAAAATAAATGAATTGAAAAGACACGTGCCTAAAATGCAAACGTCTAATCAATTTTTTATCTTTTCAACAAATGTTTTACTGTTGATTATTAGCAGGCTTATGTGATGGCATATAAGAAAAAGTAAAGTTGCAGAAAACTACAATTTACAAAGCAAGCAGCCCCTGCAAAAAGACAGTTAGTAGTGCACTCTTCCTTGCCGCAGAAACGCGGCTAAAGCCGAGCAAATGCGGCAATTCAAAGGGTACTTGGTCTCTGTTTTCTGGAACAGAGGCCCAAGACCACTTTTATGTTTCTGTAATCCTTTTTTTCCTGCTTTGCTTGCCCTACAACCTGCAACAGAGAAGAAAATTCGTTTTAGTTCTAAAAATTTTCAATAAAAATCAGATTTCAATAAAAACGTTACCCTCCCTGGCAACGGCGCAAAATTTGATTGAGGCAAAACCTGCACAAGAATACAGAATTTTAGATTTAGAAATAAAGATGTGCAAGTGCTCAATTCTCACCGCTATAGCAAGTAGCTATGCGGGTCGTGATCCACAAGGAGGGTTTTGCGATAGAAGCGTTTACGTTTTTGTATTGAAATCTTTATGAAAACCAAACGAGAGTTCTTCTCTGTTTTTAAGTTATGAAAATGGAAAAAGAAAGTTATGTTAAAGAACGAAAACGATAGATGGAGAAGGTGGAAAAAATCAGAAAACGACGAAAGCGACTATGCACAAATGATTATTTACAAGGAAGTGAAAAGGAGTGGTGTTGGTGATTTAATTTACAGAAATGAAAGAAAAGAAAGAAGAGGAAGAAATACTTACCTAGATTGATTGATGACTTACCTGAAAACCATTGCATGTTCTACCTTTGTTTAGGAGGCGTTCAACGCATAGATTATAAGCCCGAGCTCAGTTCCCGTTCGCATTATATCATCAAGTCTCGCACAAGCATGAAGTGATACGTCTTGAGGAGGAGAACGTCTTCATGAACTATCGTTGGCACTCACATAACATCGTTATACTTGTGCTTTGGAATTCACTTGTAAACTCAACAAAAACAAACGAGGTAAAGTAGAAGAGGAAGTCGAAAACAAAAGAAAATGAAAGTAAAGAAGAATATAAAAATGTTCCTTTTATTGCTTGAAACGATGGAAGAAAGGAGGAGGGTACATCGGTGTCACTCTCAACATATGCCTCTCTCTCTTACTTACATGAATCATCATCTAACCTAAGCTTACATACAATTTACATAAAAAGAAAAGAAAAACCTAAACTAAGAAATGGAAAACTTGGCTAAATCCTATCTCTGCATGGTCGTCCATTTTCAGCACAAAGAATGGCCTTTTATAGGCAAAAAACCCAGTGTGCAGGATCCCGGGGAGATCGGGGGAGCAAACGCTCCCCCTAACTCCCCAACCTTGCCGCGGAAACGCGGCTTTGGCCACGTTTCCGCGGCCAGGGTGTGGCCAGGTGGCCACATCCTGTTGGTGGGTTGCCCTGGTTTCGCCCTCTGACTTTATCTGGAGTTGGTTTTTCAGTTTGAGTCCCAGATTCTGACGAAATGGCATTGGATTCTTGGCTTTAACCGATCGATTCTGAGAGGATTCTTCTAAACTGGTTTTCAACCTCTTGATTTTGTCCTGATTTACTGAGTGCGAATTAATTCTGATTTAATTCAGAATTTTGGTAGGCTTTGGGCTCATTTCTCTTCATCTCCTTAAAGAATGGCCTGCAAATAATTAAGCAATTAATTAAGACAATGCAAAGTTTTATTCTAGAATAAGTATGGAAATATGATACTAAATATGCAACATTAGCGACCAATCACGTCCCAGAGGAGGTTGGCAGTCGCTTATCCGAGATGATCCACTTCGAGGCGAGGCTAGTAGTCGCTTATCCGAGATGATCCACTTCGGGAAAGCGGACGTCACCTGTAAGGTCACGGATCTTTTCATTGCCAATTTTCATCAAAGAAGATCCAACCTGCTGGTGGCGATCAGTCCTTTGCCGATTTTGATTACGGAAAGTTCAACTTCCTGGTGGCACAATCTGTCCTAGTGACACCATCTGCCATTATGTGAAGGATTATGGCCTTGTGCAGGAGGAAGGCCTTTCGTGTCCAGTTGGTTTCGCTTGGAAGTGATAAGACCACTTGTATGCCTTTTAAGCAAATGCTTCTGTTGTATGAAACACAACTTTGATGTAGTATCAATGTACCTTTCCTTTTAAATCATGAAAGTTCATTTTCTGCTCATTTGATTTTTGCTTTGCCTTCATCTTGAACTTTGGCTAGCGGAGCTAAACTCCATGCGGGGTTAGAAGATAGGATTCCATCTGAAACAGGAACGAGCTTCTAGCGAAGCTAGCATATCTGCTGAGTTCGGTCTATTCCTTCAACGGAGCTAAGGCAACCCTATTGGCGAAGTCATTGATGTATTGTGCGAAGTCCGCATTTGACTCGTGGCAAAGTTAGCCTTTAGTGGGGCTGAATCAGCGCTTCTTGAAGAAACTGCGTGGCTTGAGCAGCTTAAAGCTCAGAGTGACGAACTCTCGCGGCAAGGGTTAGCTCAGAAGGCAATCTTGGTTGAAGTTGAAGCTCGCTTGACCCAGACGGCGAGTTTTAATGAGGCTGAGCTAAGGTCGCAGGCTTTTGTGAGGGCTGCCGATGATAGGGAGGCAAGGCTGGCCTTTCTTGAGGGACGGATCAAATCATATGACGCACCCCTATAGCTTGTAATATATGTGCCTCCATGTATCCCTTCCTTTTGGAATCAATAAAAGTAATTTTGTTTTGACTCTCTGTCGAATCTCCGACTTGTTCTATCTGCTGGATTGTCATTTTCAAGTTGTATTGCAGTCATTTGAGAGGATAGTCCTTACTGGATTGAATAATGAGACTTGGCTATATGCCGGTTCAGAGGTCGCACTGACGTAACCGTTGAGAAGCCACCAAGCTCAAGATTAGCCTTTGTGGGGCTAAAAGGGTAATACTTGTCTTTTGTAGATGTCAACAAGTATGGGTGAGACCTGTCTTTTGTAAATGTCAACAGGCTCGAAATTGAGACTTGTCTTTTGTAAATGTCAACAAGCTCAAGGTTGAGACTTGGCTGTCTGCTGGTTCAGAGGTCGCAATGACATAACCGATTGAGACGCCACCAAGCTCGAAGTTGGTGATACTTATCTTTTGTAAATGTCAATAAGTATCGAGACCTGTCTTTTGTAAATGTCAACAGGCTCAGGGTTGAGAATTGTCTTTTGTAAATGTCAACAAGCTCAAAATTGAGACTTGGCTGTCTGCTGGTTCAGAGATCGCAATGACATAACCGATTGAGACGCACCAAGCTCGAAGTTGGTGATACTTATCTTTTATAAATATCAATAAGTATCGAGACCTGTCTTTTGTAAATGTCAACAGGCTCAGGGTTGAGACTTGTCTTTTGTAAATATCAACAAGCTCAAAATTGAGACTTGGCTGTTTGCTGGTTCAGAGGTCGCAATGACATAACCGATTGAGACGCCACCAAGCTCGAAGTTGGTGATACTTATCTTTTGTAAATGTCAATAAGTATCGAGACCTGTCTTTGTAAATGTCAATAGGCTCAGGGTTGAGACTTGTCTTTTTTAAATGTCAACAAGCTCAAAATTGAGACTTGGCTGTCTGCTGGTTCAGAGGTTGCAATGACATAACCGATTGAGACGCCACCAAGCTCGAAGTTGGTGATACTTATCTTTTGTAAATGTCAATAAGTATCGAGACCTCTCTTTTGTAAATGTCAACAAGCTCAGGGTTGAGACTTGTCTTTTGTAAATGTCAACAAGCTCAAAATTGAGACTTGGCTGTCTACTGGTTCAGAGGTCGCAATGACATAACCGATTGAGACGCTACCAAGCTCAAGGTTGGTAATGGAGTTTGGGCAAGTTCTCATTTTCATGGGAAGAAATGAGGGAATCACTGTCATAGGTTTAATGTTAACGTAACAACAAAATGCATATGTGGTCTTACCATTCTATGGATGAGAATTGGTAAGTGATTTTGGAGAGCTCGCTTTCACGTAGAGAAACGAGGGAATCACTGTCATAGGTTTAATGTTAACGTAACAGCGAAATACATATGTGGTCTTACCATTCTATGGATGAGAATTGGTAAGTGATTTTGGAGAGCTCGCTTTCATGGGGAGAACGAGGAATCACTATCATAGGTTTAATGTTAACGTAACAGCGAACTGCATATGTGGTCTTACCATTCTGTGGATGAGAATTGGTAAGTGATTTTGGAGAGCTCACTTTCACGGGGAGAAACGAGGGAATCACTGTCATAGGTTTAATGTTAACGTAACAACGAAATGCATATGTGGTCTTACCATTCTATGGATGACAATTGGTAAGTGATTTTGGAGAGCTCGCTTTCACGGGAGAAACGAGGGAATCACTGTCTTAGGTTTAATGTTAACGTAACAGCGAAATGCATATGTGGTCTTACCATTCTGTGGATGAGAATTGGTAAGTGATTTTGGAGAGGGAATCAAATGGGAACAGGTCCCTTAGGATTTTTAGCAAATCCTCAGCTGTCAACGGGTTTGATATGCCTTTACCAACTACCGTTTGAATTGGGCTAGCCATGCTATTCCCCTCAGCATGATGAGTTGTCGAGGACCTATATTGGGCTTAAAGGCCAACATTTTCCTCTATCCGGTTAGCGTATGTGTAACCTTGATTTTCCTTTGAGAGAACCAGTGTACGGCCAGGTTCCTACTGTTTTATGGTTGTATGATCTCGCTTGGAGGAAGAGAAAGGCTCTCTTTACATGTACCTTGGACATAAAGGTCTTGATCAGAGGTGTAGTGTTAACTTGATCGTAAGAAGGGTCCTTAATCAAGGATAGTACTTCTTTAAGAATTTGCCATTGATCGGCATCATGAGTAAGTCGCCATCTGAAGTCATGAGGCGGTATGCTCCGTTTGAATAGACTGTTTCTATTACAAACGGTCCTTCCCATTTAGGCTGAAATTTGCCTTTGGTCTTGTGCGTCATAATCATTGGTCGTCTGACGGCTAAAACCAAGTCTCCTTTCTGGAAGACTCTTTGTTTGACCTTCTTATTGAAGGCTTTTGAGATTCGAGCTTGATACAACTCGATATGCTGCTGAGCTTGTAGCCGCTTCTCATCTAGGGCTTCGAGCTCTTGAAGACGCAATCGATCATTGTCCTCTGATGTGATCTTAGTGGTCAGAGCAACTCGTAATGACGGCATCTGGATTTTCAAAGGTATGACTGCTTCACACCCGTACACCAGGAAAAGGCGTATTGCCTGTCGGTGTCCGAAACTTGGTTCGGTATGCCCAAAGACATTCACCAAGCTTTTTGTCCCAATCTCGCTTATTCGAGGAGACGAACTTCTTGAGTAGCTTGATGATCTTTTGTTGAATGCTTCCGCCAAGCCGTTAGCGGCGAGGTTATAGGCAGTCGATGCCACATTCTGAATTCGGTATTTATCACAGAATCGATAGAATACTTGACTTATGAATTGGGGGCCATTGTCATGGATGATCCGCCTAGGGACACCAAATCGATGAATGACATGGTGTTTGATGAAATTAACCACATTAGAGGTTTTGACTTCAACCAGTTGTATAGCTTCCGCACACTTTGAAAAGTAATCGGTTATTGTCAGGATAACCGGTGACCTCTTGTTGAAGAGGGGCTAATCGGCCCTACGACGTCTATTCCCCATGCTTCAAATGGCCATGAAGCAACAGTCGGGTGGAGCAACTCCGAGGGCTGAGGTATGAAGTCCGCATGAATCTGGCATGCTTTACACCGTCGTGCATATTGGATGGCATCAGCTATCATGGTCGGCCAATAGTATCCAAGCCTATGCAACCTATCTTTGAGTTTTGGACCTGGCTGATGAGCTCCGCAAATGCCGTCGTGTGCTTCTTTAAGCACTTCCTGTGCCTCTGAATTGGAAAGGCAACGGAGGAGGACACCATCATATGAACGACGGTAAAGTGTCTTCAGAGTTGGATCGTAGTAGAAACTGAGAGACCTTCGTCTGATAGATGCCGCTTCTTTAGGATCGTCTGGCAGCAGACCATGTAAAGCATAGTCGATGAGAGGAAATCGCCAATCTCTCGGCTCAAGATCCGTGGAGATATTATAGACTTCTCGGGTTCTTAACATATGCTTAGAGCATACAAGATGTCGAGTTGCCACTGTGAGGTGATACTCGGTGTCGACCGGTAAGGCTAATGTTGTTGCTAATGCAGCAAGAGCGTCCGCCTTGGTATTTTGAGATCTAAATAGGATACTGCGATCATGGTCGCAGTATCTTATGTAACAGCAGTATGCGACCTTGGTCATAGTATTTTTTTATTATTAAGTAATCTAAATAGGATACTGCGATCATGGTCGAGTCTTATATAACAGCAGTCTGCGACCTTGGTCATAGTATTTTTTTATTAAGTAATCTAAATAGGATACTGCGACCATGGTCGCATTCTTATGAAACAAGAGTCTTATATAATAAGAGTCGCAGTCAATGGAAGAAATGACAATAATCTCGTAAGTTAGTTAATTAAGATGATTAGAAAATTGCGACTTCGGTCGCACTCTTATGTAACAGCAGTCTCTTTGAGAATGTTTTGTTTGATAACAATGCGACCTTAGTTATAGTATTTTTTATTAAGTAATCTAAATAGGATACTACGACCATGGTCGCATTCTTATGAAACAAGAGACATAGTCAATTGAAGTAGTGAAAATTGTCTCGAAAGTTAAGTAATTAAGATGATTAGAAGACTGCGACTGAAGACTGCGACATTGGTCGCAGTCTTATATAATAGCAGTCTTTTTGAACTTATTTTTCAATTTTGCGACCAAGGTCGCAGTCTTTTTATTAATAAATTTTAATTGCACTGCGACTTTGACCGATGTCTTGTAAAACAAATCGTTTGAAGATGAAATTTCATACTGCGACTATGGTCACAAAATTTAATTTTATCTAACAATTTATTATTATGATAAAATAAAAATCTTCTACATTTAAGAAATTGCGGGGGGAAATTGATAAAATAAAAACCTCTTGATCAGCATGCAAAGATCTCAACCCTTCAATACTTTCAATATTCTGAGAGAAAGTTGAAGCAGATGATATATGGTCCATATTTAGATCGGGAGATAGAGATCGCTTACGACTGCGACCAGAATTGGTAGGGGAAGTGGACTGCTCCGACGTCGACATTAAATAAAAAAGAGAAAAACCTGATCCGGAAATCGCTATTTTCAGAAACAACTTTATGGCAGGAAAATGAAACCCTAAATCTGACAAAGAGCGGCAAAAGAAATAGGGAAAAATAATAATAAACAATTACGGGACAAGTAACTTTTGTTGGACCAAAGGCCTTCCACCCTAGTTTTGATGATGATTAACTCATGTAGTTATGTTTACTAATTATCTTGTGATTTTATTTTCAGATCATTAACCAAGATATTAATTGGTATCAGAGCCAACGCTCCTGATACTTAGGCTTAACATCCTAGGAGTGAGATCCATTTGTTTGCTAATCTTGTTTGCATTTGCTTGTTTGCACACATATAGTTTGGACCCATGGACTTCATGACCCCACCTATGTATGATGCTTCCAACATTCTTGTTTGGAAGACTAAGATGTCCATATACCTCCAAACCCTAGGCTTGCATGTTTATCTTGCCGCTACCAAGAAATGCTATCTTGGTAATAGCAATCATATAGGGGCCAATGCACAAGCCCTTGAGGCCATTAGAAGCACATTACCTAAAGATTATCTTTTGTGTGTTTCTAACCTTGATTCCGCTTTTGCAGTGTGGAACAAGTTGACAACAACCACCACCTCCAAGCTTCAAATGCCAATCCAACATGAGAGGAATTTAGTGGAGAATCCGAGCCACAACAATGCTTTATGATCCAAGGGAATGACTCCCTTGAGGTACTTTCGGAATCTCAACTAGATAGTAATGATTGTGATAGTTCTTCAAATGATTTTGTTGATCCCCATGTTTTAAATGAAGAACTATCTATTGTATGTGAAAAACTAATTGAAAAATATAATGTTTTGAAAAAGAAAAGTCTAGACATTGAAAAAGAAAATAAAAGTTTGCATTCTAGACTTAACAATGTTTTGCAAGAGAAGGAAGAGATTTCTAGTGATTGTGTCTCACTTAGATCTCAACTTAATCTTGTTGTAAAAGAAAATGAGTTTTAAAATCTAAAAATGATTGTGAAACTCTTTTGAAGAAAAATGAAAATTTGTCTTCAAAAGTTGATTTTGTTTTAAAAGAAAATAATTCTTTAAAAAGAGAAAGTGATTTTATTTCAAAAGAATTAGAAATTTGTTTAAATAAAAATAAATCTTTAAAAATGATATTGTTTCCCATATTTGCCATGCTAGGGTAGTATCACACACTTCACCCATTGCATGCTCCACTTCTTCTTGATTGAAAATGATATAAATTTTATTAAGAAGAAAATGGATTGTTTGGGCTCCACTATGAGCCAATGTGTCATGAACCACTCACGGTTGGAAACCTTGGTTCGAAAGAAACAAGTTCCATTCTTTATGCATGTACACCCTCCACGGCATACACATGCTCCTCACGGACACCATCACACTATGTATGCTCATGTGTACACTTGTACACATTGTGGACGTAAGGGCCACCTTGCTAGATTTTGCTATGATAGAATACATAATGTAAATTTAGCAAAGAATTTTGTTTGGGTTAGAGAAGGTACTAACCCCCATGGACCCAAAAGAGTATGGGTACCAAAGACCACCCCTCGTATTTTTGATATAGGTGTGGGCTCTCACATGACGTGAGAGTAGCCGTACCTTGGAGTGGATGCGTTCCGAGCTTCATGGAAATCATTTGGATGCATCACTTTCAAGGGATGTTTGGTGGAGAGGACCACCATGTTTTGGAGACTTGAAAAGTTGCCTTCTAGGTTTTGGTAACGATTCCTAACTCCTATTTATTGTTTATATACTTTTCATATTCATTGTTTATAGCATGTTTTTATGTTTAGTGATTAGTATGAAAATGCCATGATATTTAGATTCTTGACATACATGTATAGTATTTGAGACACCCATGTTTAATATGGATTATTATTTTGTGTTCTCGTATTTGATTAGCTATCATGTACATCATAAATCTAATAACATGTGGATATTCATAATAATCATGTTTATGTTTATCATGTTGATTTATATCTTTGTTTGATGCTTCATGATTTGAATATTTGTTTAAGTGTTAGTTTTCATTAAGACTAGGATTTATATTTGTGCATATAGTGGGCCACAAATAAATCTATATATGTTTAAGCTTGAATGCTTATTTGAACCCATTAGATGTGCTAGTATAGTCTAGTTTTGATGATTCATGCATTTTAAACTTGTATTCCTATTTTTGGACTTGTTTTATGAGTTTTTCATTTCATTTATATGTTTATTTTGCCAAACTTTAAGATATACATGTATACCCTTTGAGTCATTTGCCTTTCATGCAAATCTATATATATGGACTCAATTGTGTTTAGGGATATGTATGTATACTTATTGTGTTGACAATTCATACATATACCTTGAAATGAAATTTGTTTTGGTGAAAATTTAGTTTTTCTTGATTTCGTGTTTATTTGTTTAACTTCATGTATATGTCTATTTTATCCAAATTATTATTATACATATACATCCTTTTTGAGCCTCGTGCCTTCATGCATATATCTTTGTGGACTCGTGGTGTTTGGATATGTATGTACACTTTAATTTGTATAGGACATACATATACCTTGAAGATTAAATAAGTTTTAATGATTTTCGTGTTTTCATTGTTTCAAGGAATTTTGAGCTTAATTGGAAATTTCATAATACCATGTCACACATTACTTGTACACTCACCATTTTTTTTTAAATATTTCTCATGAGTATGTTTTCATGAGCATGTATGGACTTTATCGAATATTGAGTGTTTCTAAGTGCTATGCGATTTACATGTGTTTTATGAAAATTATTTTAGTTTATTCCTTACTTGAAGGATTTCGTACTAGTTTAAAAGATTTTCCATTTAACTAGTTACGGTATTCTTCATTTTGGTAGAGTTTTTCAAACAAAGCTCATTTTCAAATCTATTTTTGAAAACCCCTACCTTCAATGGGAGGATGGATGGGAGATCATGTTCATGTATGCCTTAAAATGAAAATCATTTAAAACTTGAACCATGATTGGGAGGTAGTTATATGAGATATACATTTGATCTTATTGTTATTTCAATTGTTATCATTGAATTTTTTCAATTGGTATCAATCTTGACATTTCTTGTATACTCATATATTTTGTATGTATGTATGCTTTCACTTCCAAGTATATCAATTTCAATTGGTATCTATTTTCCATACATATATATGTTTGTTTCATTTTTTTTTTAACAATGCGTAGGCTTGTTAAAATAAAAGTGAGCATTGTTTTAGTTTGTATTTCATAAAGGGGGAGAAAATTTGATTTAGTCTTTCAATTGGTATTTGTACTCCCATACTTTATGATTGAAATTTAAATTTGGTATCATATGTTCAAAATGAAAAACATTTACAATTGGTATCTAAATTTTTGTTTAGACATTCAAAATTTATTATGTTTAATTTAAATTGGTATCAAGATTTTCATGTGTTTTGCTTAAAAATGGTATCAATATTTTTTTTTTGTTTGTTTCCTTTCAATTGGTATCAAGATGCTATTCATTGACATATTTTCAATTGATATCTTAATTGATTGTCACCCCTAATTGTTTTTGTTTTTGTTTTAGACAAAAAGGGGAGAAAAATGTATTGATTTAGTTTTTGCTTTTACCCTTTATTAATTCTTTGTATTAAAAAGGGTGAGAAAATTTTGTTTTGTTTTGATTGTTTACCCCTTTGTTGATGATTGACAAAAGGGGGAGAATTATTTGAGAGTTTAACATGCATTATATAAAACAAAATCTTTCTCAAATAGAGAAGATGTTTTTTTAATATGCATGATTGGTACATATTTATATATGCATGTTTATGTTTTGCATATATTAAGTTTAATTTAGTTTAATTTTAATTGGTTTCTAGAGCATGTTTTGTTTTTAAACATTTCATTGGTATCTAGAACCTTTTTATTGTTTATGCGTATCTATGTTTGCATTCATGTTTAAGAGCTTTCATTGCATATCTATTGTTTATTTGGTTATGCATGAGTTAAGGGGAGCTTCTTTGAAGCTTAACTTTAATCCATGCATATATAACTCCATGAGTTTTGTCATCATCAAAAAGGGGGAGGTTGTTGGCCCAAAGGCCTTCCACCCTAGTTTTGATGATGATTAACTCATGTAGTTATGTTTACTAATTATCTTGTGATTTTAGTTTCAATCATGTAACAAGATATTAGTTGGTGATTACTTCAAAAAGATGAGTTTGGAAGCCGTCACATGGTGATTCCGGTGCCCGAGAATCAAGATTACTCATTTGCACTCGGCGGATCACGGTTTGGGATCGAGTCGACTTGAAGATGAAGATCGTCAAGAAGACTTAGGTATCCTAGTGTTTAGATAGTGTGTTTAGATCCATTTGTAAAGCTTAGTATAGTTGATATGCTCAAGTGCACAACACACACAAGTTTTATGTTTAGATATTGGTTTTTCAGTTTTTAGTTTAACCGATATTTTTTTTCATGAATAGATTGATCAAAACAAGTTTAAATAGTTTATATGTATAATAGATGTATTCTAGTTATACATACATGCTTACTTGACTTATACAAATTTATTTTGACTTTCCTATTCATGTATTGAAAAATTCAAGTTTGATAAAAATACATGTTTTGGTTTTTGGTAAAAATTACAAGACACAAAAATGATTCAATATGTTTGATATTAGTCTTGAAATTTTTATCACAAGTTTGTATTTCAATATAAAATGTTAAAACAAGTTTTATGGAATTTTAAAAGAGATAAAAGATTTTTATAAAATATTTTTACCCAGTGTTTCTGACCCAGGTTTGTGCTGACAGGCCAGGTCGGTCGACCGTATGGGTCGACCGCACCAAGGTCCGGTCGACCCGTATGGTCGACCGACGTGCACAGACTTGTGCACGTCTGGCAGACACAAGCTCGGTCGACTGTCCGGGTCGACCGGGTCTGAGAGCTCTGCTCTCTGTTTATTTGGGTCGACCGGGCGGTCGACCGGGTTTGCCCAACGGTCACATTTTTGACCGTTGGCGGTCGACCGAGCGGCCGACCGCCAAGCCTGTCAGGCTGCCACATCAGCCTAACGGCTAGTTTTGTTTTGGGGCTATAAATACCCCAACTCTTGGGCTGTTTTGATAAGGTTTTTACAAGAGAAAAACTTCCAGTTTTCCAGAGTTTAAAACAAGTTTTTCAAAAGTGTTTTTGGGCTTTAAACTTCCAATCTTATTTGTTTTAGGTTTTTGGAAAAATCAAAGAAAAAAGAATTTTGGGAGATTTGTCTTGGCTTTCATTTTCTATCTTTTACAAGAGTTTTCCCAAGAATTTTTCTTTGAGTTTTGTTTTCCAAACACCTAGTTTTCCACACTTGAGCTATCTTCTATCCTAATCTATTTAGGATCTTTTGTTTGTGGAAAAGAGAGTTTGTGGTCTTTGTAACCACTTGTTGTAAACCCTTGCTTTGATTGGGTTGCTCCCTCTTCGGTAGAGGTTGAGGCTTGTGGTTTGCTCCCTCTTCGGTAGAGGTTGAGGCTTGTGTTTGCTCCCTCTAGTGAGAGGTGGAGTTGGTTTGTATATCCCTCTTCGGTAGAGGTGATTGGTTGTTGTTGTTTGGCTAAGGGCCTACCCCTCTTGTGTGAGGTGGTGTTTGTATTGAGAGAGGAGTTTGGTACTCCTTGTGTTATAACAAATCCTCTTCGGTAGAGGTTCCCTCGGTAGGAGATAGTGGATTGGAAATCCTACACGGTGGTGTAGGCGGGGATGTAGAGCTGGGTGCTCGAACCTCGAAACATATCTTTGCCTTTGCGTTTGATCCATTGTCTCTCAACTCTCTCTCTCTCTCTTTATTTTGTGCAAAGCATCATTCACATCATACATATCATATTTGCTTGTGTATTGCCTTGCATCTTTCATATTGCTCATCCTTATATGCTTGGCTTGATTGTGCGTGTGCCTCACTTATACTTAACCACAAAAGCTTCACATAGCACCTCAACCCATTCAAGGAGAATCAAGAGGAGTTAGTCCAGAGCCCTTCACGGAGAATTCGGCTACACTTGTGTGTTGTATTAAGTGTGTTGCAAAATTTGCATTAGCTTCCGCATTTAGCGCATTTAGTTCCTAGATTAGCAAGTACACCTATTCACCCCCCTCTAGGTGTTTTTCACCTTTTACCGAGGGTATTTAGTAATTTAACTTATTTCAATAAGCGGGTCGCAACTTAGTAGTGTGGCTAATATTGTGCCATGTCAACGCAGGCTGAAAGAGACTCACAGCCGGCGACTGATATACATTTCTCTCTCTCTCTCTCTCTATATATATATATATATACACACACACACACACACACAAGAAAGAGTAGATAGATAAGAAAACGATTAGTAAGATAAGGTAATATAAGGGTATCTAACGATAAGATAAAAATATCTAAAGATAATAGTATGTAACACCCCCTCAAACTCACGGTGGATCAAACATCGAGAGTTTGAACAAAATCTCACAAAACTTAGTTGAGGTCCGTGCCTTGGTGAATAAATCAGCCAACTATGCTTCAGAAGGAACACAAGGAAGAGTGATCTTGCTTTTTTTTATATTTCTGACGAGTAATATGGCGGTCGACCTCAATATGTTTTGTGCGATCATGAATATAGGATTGAAGGCATTAGCAATGGCACTCTTGTTGTCATAATGCATGGGAACTGGAACAACCACAGCGACACCCATATCGCAAGAGGTAACGTAACCACTTAAGCTCTAAAGTAGTATCAACCATAGCATAGTATTCAGCCTTGATGCTGGACCGAGACATAACATCCTGACGCTTGCTATGCCAGGAAATGAGAGAGGAACCCAGAAAAATATAGAAACCTGTGGTGGAGCGGCGTGTGTGCGGATCATCAGTCCATCCAGTGTTAGAATAAGCTCGTAGAGAAAGAGATGAATTAGAACTGTACCACAATGATCAAGAGATGATGCTTTGAAGATAACGAAGCATACTAAATAATGTCGCATAATGAACTGATGCAGGAGTACTAACAAACTAATTGAGGACATGAACAACTTGAGAAATATCTGATCGAGTAGCAGAAAGATATATAAGGGATCCCATCAGTTCCCGGTACCGTGTAGCTGCGATAATGGAGTATCATCATCACATCTAAGTTTGAGATGAAACTCCATAGGTGTGGAAACAAAAGAGGATGTTAGAGTATCAGGATCACTTAGGGTGACGCGCTCAAGAAGATCAGCAGTTTACTTCTGTTGAGATAAGAGATAGCCACAAGACGAGTAGGCAACCTCAATACCAAGAAAATAGCAGAAAAAATCCAAATCTTTCATTTTAAACTCAGATTGAAGATGCTGCTTCAGAGATGCAATAACAACAAGATCACTTCCAATAATAACCATGTCATCAACATATAAGATGAGAAGCACAATACCATGGGGAGTGGAGCACTGAAATATTGCATAATTAGCCATACTTTGTGTGTAACCAGTAGATTTGAGAGGCTGTCGAAAACGCTCATACCAAGCACGGAGCGTCTGTTTTGACCATGAAGAGCTCGTTTAAGTCTACATACATGTCTAGATGGAGCAGAAACACCAAGAGGAGGCTGCATATAAACAACCTCAGAGAGATCACTATTCAGAAAGGCGTTTATAACATCCATCTGATAGAGTGACCATCGTCGAGCAGCAACAAGGGCAATGAGAGTGCGAATAGATGTCATTTTGACACAAGAGCAAATGTCTCCTCATAATCAATACCACACTCCTGTGTGAATCCCCAAGCAACGAGACGAGCCTTGTACCATTCATCAAAACATCAGATTTTGTCTTGATTTTATATATCCATTTGCAGCTTATCGAATTCGCACCAGGTGGCATGGGAAAAATGTCCCAAGTATAGGTGCGTTGGGACGCAGTCAATTCCTCATTCATTGCATGTTGCTATTTTGGAGATTTGGCAGCTTCAGAATATGACTTAGGTTCCTATTGAGAGTTAATAGTACAGACAAATGCTGAAAACTCAGAGAATATGTGATAGAAGTGCAATACAGAGAAGGAGGGTCAGTTGCGTGGAATATTTCTACGAGGAAGAGGCTGATATCACCCGGTGAAGTTAGAACAAGTATAAGCGGCATATCAGTAGTAGTATCATTCATAGATGAGAAAAAAGACTCACTAAGTCAAGGAATTGGTGAGAAAATGGTGTATAAGTGGGTGGAGAAGGGGTGTATACAGGAATAAATTGAGCGAAAATACTCCGCGGATGTGCAAATGTCAAGAAATGAGAGATCCTCTTTGAAGAAGAATGATAGTAAGAAACTTTTTCAAAAAAATGACACATGTCGGGCAATGCGAAGACATTTGGTAATGGGATTTTAATACAGATATCCTTTATGAACAGAGCTATATTCAAGAAAATTACATTTATTAGTTTTGAAGAACATTTTATCTTGTTCCTGAGAAGGGAGAAGAACAAAACAGATGCACCCAAAAGTACAAAGAAGGGAGTAATCAAAAGACTGACTATGCAGACGAATGTATGGAGAAAGAGCAGGAACAACAGAGGACAGAGTGATATTGATGAGCAGAACTGCAGTTAAAACAGCTTCTATCCATAATATTTAGGAACTGATATAGAAAACAATAGTAATCTCATAACCTAAAGAATATGTCTACTTTTACGCTTGGCAACTCCTTTTTGTTGATATACATGTGAACAAGATTGTTGAGAAATGGTGTCATGAGACTTTAACAAGGTAGTCATTGAGGATGAAAGATATTATGTAGCTCCATCAGATTGAAATTTTTATATGTTTGTGAAATTGAGTATAAATCATGTTTGTGAATTCAATAAAGATTTGCAATAGTTCAAACCGATTTCGCATGAGATAAACCCTTGTGTATCAAGAGCGGTCATCAACAAAACAAGTATAATAGTTGTAACCAGAAAGATAGGAGAGAGGAGCTGGTCCCCAAATATCAGAGTGTACTAAATCAAAAATTTCTAAAGCCATGCGATTGCTAGAGCCAAAAGGTATATCAACTTGTTTAGTAAAATGATAACCTTCACAATTATTTGAGTTAGAAAACTGAAATTTTTCTAACACCTCAGAATCAGACAGAGTTTTTAACCTGGAGGTAGATAAATATCCCAATTGATGATGCCATAAATCGGAGGTGACGGAGAGACTCACTGCGAGATGTTATGATGAAGAAAGATGAAGAGACTCCAATTGATATAAGTCGTTGACCTTACGTCCTGTCCTAATCGTTCGTCCGGAGTAATCCTGAACAATACAAGTGAAATATACTTAGAGGGGGTGAAAAGGTGTACTAGCTAATCTAAGACAAATGATGTGGATTAAAAACTTAATTGCAAACACACTATGTGTAACCAAGAGTGAGTCTGAATTCCCCGTGAAGGGCTCTGGAACTACTCCTCTAGATTCCTCTAGGCTAAAAGTTGAGGTACTTTAATAAACTCTCTTGGTTAAACACAAGTGTAGGTGTTGCCCCAGAGGCCTTCCACTCTAGTTTTGATGATGATAAACTCATGTAATTATGTTTACTAATAATCTTGTGATTTTAGTTTCAGATCATTAATCAAGATATTAGTTGGTGATTAGCTTTAACAAAGGAGTTTGGAAGCTTTCACATGGTGATTCCAGAGCCCGAGCATCAAGATCATACATAGCACTCGTTGGAGTCAAGCTCGGTGGATCACGGTTTGGATCGAGTCGACTTGAAGATGGAGATCATCAAGAAGACATAGGTATCCTAGTTTAGTGTGTTTTAGATCCATGTGTAAAGTTTAGATAGTAGATATGCTCAAGTTCACAATACACACACGTTTTATGTTTTGGATATTGGTTTTCGGTTTTTGGTTTAACCGATATTGGTTTTCATGAATAGTAGATCAAAATAAGTTTAAATGGTTTATATGTATAGTAGATGTATTCTATATATATGCATGCTTAACTTCCTATACAAACTTATTTTGACTTTCCTATTCATGTGTTGAAAAATCCAAGTTTGAAAAATACAGTTTTTGGTTTTTGATAAAATTTATAAGACACAAAAATGGTTTAATATGCTTGGTATTTGAGTTGAAATTTTTATCACAAGTTTGTACATCAATGCAAAATGATAAAACTATTTTTGTGGATTTTTAGAAGTTTTTATGAATTTTTAGAATATTTAAAAACCAGGTTTTCTGACCCAGTTGGCCTCTGCCAGGCTCTGGCGGTCGACCGGCCGGTCGACCGGGATCCAGAGTCGGTCGACCAGACGGTCGACCGACGTGCACAAGGCTGTGCACGTTTGGCAAGTCGACCGGGCGGTCGACCGGCCAGAGAGCTCTGCTCTCTGTAAAATTTCGGTCGACCGATCGGTCGACCGCAGTTCCCCAACGGTCGATTTTTCGACCGTTGGCGGTCGACCGGGCGGCCAACCGCCAGCTGTTCTGGCTGACAGAAACAGCCAAACGGCTATTTTTTGTGGGAGCCTATATAAGCCCTATTTCTTGGGGATTTTGACCAAGATTTTTAAGAGAGGAAAATTTTACTTATTCTTCAGAGTTTAAAAGAAGTTTTCAAAGTGTTTTAAAGCTTTAAAGATTTCATCTTTGTTTTTTTTTTTCAAGGGTTTTGGAAAATCAAAGAAAACTAGGTTTTTGCGATATTATTTTGGATCCTCATTTCTATCATTTACAAGAAGTTTCCCAAGTAGTTTTTCTTTGTTATTTGATTTCCAAAAACACCTTGATTTTCACACTTGAGCAATCATCTATCCTATTCTATTAGTATCTTTTGTTTTGTGGAAAAAGGAAGTTGGTTTGTGGTTGAGATATACCACTTGTTGTAAACCCTTGTTCTTTTTGTATCCCTCTTTGGTAGAGGTGGAATTGGGTTGGTGTTTGCTCCCTCTTTGGTAGAGGTTGAGGTTGTGGTTTGCTCCCTCTAGTGAGAGGTGGAGTTTGGTTTGTATCCCTCTTCGGTAGAGGTGGATTGTGGTTGTATTGCCTCGGTGGAGGTAGTGTTGGTTGAGAGAGAAGTTCGGTACTCCCGGTTGTACAAATCCTCCTCGGTGGAGGTTCCCTCAGTGGGAGTCCTCGGTGGACAAGATAGTGGATTAGAAATCCTTCTCGGTGAAGGCGGAGACGTAGAGCAGGGGGCTCGAACCTCGAAACACATCTTGTTGTTTGCGTTTGATCCATTGACTCTAAACTCTCTCTCTTTACTTTGTGTTGTGCATCATTCATAGCATCTTATATTATTTGCTTGTGTTGTGCCTTGCATCATTCATATTGGTTGTATCATCTTTATATGCTTGATTTGTTTGTATGTGCCTCACTTGTGCTTAACCACGAGAGCTTCATATAGCACCTCAACTCTTATTCAGAGAAAGTAAGAGGAGTTAGTCCAGAGCCCTTCACGGGGAATTCGGCTACACTGGTTGGTTACACTAAGTGTTGCTGCAAATTAGTTTGTAATTCCGTATTTAGTTTTTAGATTAGCCTTATCACCTATTCACCCCCCTCTAGGTGATTTTACAATTGGTATCAGAGCCAAGTGCTCTGATTTTGGGTCTTACAACCTAGAGTTAAAGATCCTCATTTTAGGCTAATCACAATATTTTGTACACACACCATGGATTTCATGTCACCACCCATCTTTGACATTCTTAACATCCAAATTTGGAAGGTTAAGATGTCCTTGTACCTCAAGGCCTTAGGAATTCATGTTTATCTTGCTACAATTAAAGATTCATATGTTAATGATAGCAAGAATATTGAGGCTAATGCAAAAGCCCTACATGCTTTGAAGAGTGCCCTAAATAATGAATTTTTATCTAGGGTATCTAATATTGATTTGGCTTTTGTAGCATGGAACATCATCACCTCCCTTGGCGAAAAAGATCAATACTACGCGGGGAGCGACTCGGATGTTGAAAGTGACACCTCCAACGTGTGCTACATGGTCCAAGGGGATAACCCCCTTGAGGTAAACACCGAATCCGAGCTAGATGAAGATATTGATATGTCATATGATGAGCTTGCATCTTTTTGTCAACAACTTCTTGAAAAATATGAATTGCTTAAAAAGGATAACAAAAATTTGAAAAAGAAATTTGATTGCATGTTAAATGAAAATGATTCTTTTAAAGTAAAGTTGCATGCATTGAAAAAGAAAATGAAATTTTGAAAAATGAGAATGTTTCCATGATGTCTAAATTAAATGATCTTTGTGAAGGAAACACTACTTTAAAAAATAAAATTATTTTGGTGGAAAAACAAAAGAAGTTACTTTAAATGAAAACACTTCTTTAAAAAGAAAAATTGTTGAAAAAGAAAAAGAAAAAGTTTCTAAAAAGAATAAGAAAAATGATTCTATTTCTTATCATGCTTTACATGCCACCACTAATGAGATGAATCTTTTGAAAAATAAAATTGATTGTTTGAGCTCAACTTTGAGCACATGTACATTTAACCACTCTATATTGGAGTCTTTGTTTTCAAAGAAACAAGCTCCATATGTTCATGCACAACACCCACATCATGCATATACACACTTTGTATGCCACGATAACACTCATACACATATGCATCCTAAGGTGTACAAATGTACACATTGTGGCCGCAAAGGCCATTTAGCAAAGTTTTGTTTTGATAAGATGCATCATATTAATTTTGCTAAAATAAATTTGTTTGGGTTAGGAATGGTACTAACCCCCACGGACCCAAAAGGATATGGGTACTAAAGACACCCCTATTGTATTTGATGTAGGTGTGGGCTCTCGCATGACGTGAGAGTATCGGTACCTTGAAGTGGATGCGTTCCGTGCTTAAAGAAAATAATTTGGATGCATCACTTTCAAGGGAAGTTTGGTGGGAAGACCACCTTGGTTTGGAGAACTTGAGAGGTGTCCTCATCGGTTTTGGTATCAATCTCTAACTCCCGTTTATTATTTGCATGCTTTTCATGTTCATAAATTTATAGCATATCATGTTTTATTGCTCATTATGCCTATACCATGTTTATCAGATTAGTTATATACATGTTTAGTTGTTTGAGACATCCATGTTTTATATGGATCTATATTTATGTGTTCTCACCTTGTTTTAAACTAATATGTATATCCTAGATCTAATGCACATGCATATACATAATGATCGTTTTTATGTTGATTTATGTTTGTTTTATGCTTCATGATTTGAATATTTGTTTAAATGTTAGTTTTCATTAAGACTAGGATTTATACTTGTACATATAGTGGGCCACAAATAAATCTGTATATGTTTGTACTTAAACGCTTATTTGTACCCATTAGATGTACTAGTATAGTCTAGTTTTGATGATTCATGCATTTTACTTGTATTCCCATTTTTAGACATGTTTTATGATCATGTGTTTTTACTTCATGTATATGTCCATCTTATCTAAACTATTGAATATATATATACATCCTTGAGCCACGTGCCTTCATACATATATATATTTATGGACTCGTTGTGTTTGGATATGTATGTATATTTTAGTTTGTATAAGACATACATATGCCTTGAAGATTAAATCGTTTTGATGATTTTCATGTTTTGAGGAACATTGAGCTTAATTGACTATTTTCGTGATTATGTGTTTCACCTAACACTTGTACACTCACCTCTTTTAAATGTTTCTCATGTTTGTGTTTTCATGAGTATAATATGTGCTTCATTGATTTCGAGTGTTTAGTGCCATGTGATTTACATGTATTTCATGAAAAATATTTTTGTTTTATTCCTTACTTGAAGGATTTCGTACTAGTTTAAAAGTTTTTCATTTAACTAGTTGCGGGATTCTTCGTAAGATATGAGATATACACTTGATATTATTTGTGTTTCAATTAGTATCATTGGATTCTTTCAATTGGTATCAATATTAATATTTTTGTATACTCATATATTTGTATGTATGTATGCCTTTATTTCCTATAGTATCAATTTCGATTGGTATATAATTTTCATACATATATATGTTTGTGCTAAAGCTTGAATTTTTAATGAATATCATATTTCAATTGATTAGTTTTTCAATTGGTATGCTAACACAAGCTTTTGCATAATTTCAATTGGTATTTCATAAAGGGGGAGAAAACTCATATTTTATCTTTCAATTGGTATTTTGTTTACCCTAGATTTCCACTCCCTTCCTTTATGATAGAAAATGAATTAAAAAAATTGTAGAATATTATAATTTCAATTGGTATCATATGCTTAAAAAGAATAATACTCTTTATTGATATCAAGATGTTTATTTGAATGTTTTTAATTGGTATCAAGATGCTTTTGCTTCTTAAAATTGATATCAATGTTTTTATGTTTCCTTTCAATTGGTATCAAGATGCACTACTTTGACATATTTTTTTTGGTATCTTAATTGATTGTCACCCCTTATTTACATTATTTTTGTTTTTAGACAAAAAGGGGGAGAACATTGCATTCATTGTTTTTAACCCCTTTGGTGATTCTTTGGTTCGAACAAAAGGGGGAGAAGAATTTATTGATTTGTTTTTACTTTGACCCTTTGTTGATGATTGACAAAAAGGGGGAGAAGTATTTGGTATATATGCATGTTTTCAGGATTTATGTTTATGCATATATGTTTTGTTTTGCAAATAGGAGAAAAAGAATTTATGAGTTTTATGTTTGATTGACATGTTTATCTCCTTATATTTGCATACATGTTTATTTTTGCATGTACTTCATTGCCATATCTTATTGCTTATTTCCTATGCATGAGTTAAGGGGGAGCTTCTTTGAAGCTTAACTTTAATCCATGCATATATAACTCCATGAGTTTTGTCATCATCAAAAGGGGGAGATTGTTGGCCCAGAGGCCTTCCATTCTAGTTTTGATGATGATTAACTCATGTAGTTATGTTTACTAATAATCTTGTGATTTTAGTTTCAGATCATTAATCAAGATATTAGTTGGTTATTTGCTTCAACAAAGGAATTTGAAAGCTTTCACATGGTGATTCCAGAGCCCGAGCATCAAGATCATACATAGCACTCGTTGGAGTCAAGCTCGGTGGATCACGGTTTGGATCGAGTCGACTTAAAAATGGAGATCATCAAGAAGACTTAAGTATCCTAGTTTAGTGTGTTTTAGATCCATGTGTAAAGTTTAGATAGTAGATATGCTCAAGTTCACAATACACACACGTTTTATGTTTTGGATATTGGTTTTCGGTTTTTGGTTTAACCGATATTGGTTTTCATGAATAGTAGATCAAAATAAGTTTAAATAGCTTATATGTATAGTAGATGTATTCTATATACATGCATGCTTAACTTCCTAGACAAACTTATTTTGCCTTTCCTATTCATGTGTTGAAAAATCCAAGTTTGAAAAATACAGTTTTTAGTTTTTGATCAAATTTATAAGACACAAAAATGGTTCAATATGCTTGGTATTTGAGTTGAAATTTTTATCACATGTTTGTATATCAATGCAAAATGATAAAACTATTTTTGTGGATTTTTAGAAGTTTTTATAGAATATTTAAAAATCAGGTTTTTTGACCCAATTGGCCTCTGCTAGGCTCTGGCGGTCGACCGGCCAGTCGACCGGGATCCAGAGGACGGTCGACCGACGTGCACAAGGCTATGCACGTTTGGCCAGTCAATTGGGCCAGTTGACCGGGCGGTCGACCGGCCAGAGAGCTCTGCTCTCTGTAAAATTTCGGTCGACCGCAGTTCCCCAATGGTCGATTTTTCGACCGTTGGCGGTCGACCGGGCGGCCGACCGACAGCTATTCTGGCTGACAGAAACAGCCAAACGGCTATTTTTTGTGAGAGCCTATATAAGCCCCATTTCTTGGGGATTTTGACCAAGATTTTTAAGAGGAAAAATTTACTTATTCTTTAGAGTTTAAAAGAAGTTTTCAAAGTGTTTTAAAGCTTTAAAGATTTCATCTTTGTTTTTTTTTTTCAAGGGTTTTGGAAAATCAAAGAAAACTAGGTTTTTGGGATATTATTTTGGATCCTCATTTCTATCATTTACAAGAAGTTTCCCAAGTAGTTTTTCTTTGTTATTTGATTTCCAAAAACACCTTGATTTCCACACTTGAGCTGTCCTCTATCCTATTCTATTAGGATCATTTGTTTTGTGGAAAAAGGAAGTTGGTTTGTGGTTGAGATATATCACTTGTTGTAAACCCTTATTCTTTTTGTATCCCTCTTTGGTAGAGGTGGAATTGGGTTGGTGTTTGTTCCCTCTTTGGTAGAGGTTGAGGTTGTGATTTGCTCCCTCTAGTGAGAGGTGGAGTTTGGTTTGTATCCCTCTTCGGTAGAGGTGGATTGTGGTTGTATTGCCTCGGTGGAGGTAGTGTTAGTTGAGAGAGGAGTTCGATACTCCCGGTTGTACAAATCCTCTTCGGTGGAGGTTCCCTCGGTGGGAGTCCTCGGTGGACAAGATAGTGGATTAGAAAACCTTCTCGGTGAAGGCGGGGACGTAGAGCTAGGGGCTCGAACCTCGAAATACATCTTATTATTTGCGTTTGATCCATTGACTCTAAACTCTCTCTTTACTTTGTGTTGTGCATCATTCATAGCATCTTATATTATTTGCTTGTGTTGTGCCTTGCATCATTCATATTGCTTGTATCATCTTTATATGCTTGGTTTGTTTGTGTGTGCCTTACTTGTGCTTAACCACGAGAGCTTCATATAGCACCTCAACTCTTATTCAAAGGAATCAAGAAGAGTTAGTCCAGAGCCCTTCACGGGGAATTCGGCTACACTCATTGGTTGCACTAAGTGTTGTTGCAAATTAGTTTGTAATTCTGCATTTAGTTTTTAGATTAGCCTTATCACCTATTCACCCCCCTCTAGGTGATTTCAGTAGGCACACACAAACTATATCTAGCATATGAATATGAATAATATAAAGCAATGTAAGATATAAGAGAGATAGAGTTGAGAGATAGTGGATCAAACACAAACACAAAGATATGTTTCGAGGTTCAAGCCACTGCTCTACGTTCTCGCCTTCACACAGAAGGATTTCCACTACGTCCGCACAGGACCTTCCACAAAAGGACCTCCACTGAGGAATTACAACTCAACACTGAGAGTACACAACTCCTCTCTCAAACACAAAACCTCTACACAAGAGGGAAGGCACAAAGCAAAGAAAGAAATGTTGGCTCAGAGGCCCTTCACTCTAGTTTTGATGATAATTAACTTATGTAGTTATAGTTTACTAATAATCTTGTGATATTTAGTTTTAGATATTTGATCAAGATATTAGTAGGTGATTAGCTTCAACAAAAGAGTTTTGAATCTTTCACATGTTGATTCAAGAGCTCGAGCGTCAAGATCACATCTAGTACTTGGTTGAGTCAAGCTCGTTGGATCGCGTTTGGATCGAGTCGACTTGAAGATGAAGTTCTACAAGAAGACCTCAGTTTGTTTAGTTTAAGATTGTGTTTAGATCATTGTAAAGATTACATAGTGTTGATATGCTCAAGTTCATACACACACACAAGTTTTCAGTTTATTGGTTTTTGGTTTTCGGTTTAACCGATATTGGATTTCATGTCAAAAAATATAGATATAATTCTTTATATGTATTTTGAATTCTATCCATATACAATACTTCAGAGTTATGTAAATATCATGTTTTTGTATTTACATATGTTTTAAAAGAATCGGATTTCCATTTCAAAGTTGGTTTTTAGAAAATACTGATTTTGGTTTAAAGCCTAAATTCAATATCACAAAAAATGGTTCAAATTGTTTATAACATGTGTTGAATTTTTATCACACATATTTGTATTTCAAAGATCTAACAAGAACATATTTTTGTGGAATTTATGTGATTTTATGGGATTTATTTGATAATAAAAAAACAAGTTTTTTTAATCCTTAAAGAGTTGGACTGGCCTTCTGCCGGTCGACCGGACGGTCGACCGCTGCAGAAGTTGGTCGACCGGTCCGGTCGACCGACGTGCACAAACCTGCAGCCAGCTTGGGCTGGTGGGCCGGTCGACCGGGCGGTCGACCGTTCAGAGAGCTCTGCTCTCTGGAAATGGCCCCGGTTGACCGGCTGGTCGACCAACAGAGAGCTGTTGCTCTCTGTATCCAGTCCCAGTCGACTGGGCAGTCGACCGGCAGAGAGCCGTTGCTCTCTGTTTCTAGGTCCGGTCAACCGGGCGGTCGACCGGTGGCACAATGGTCATAAAAATAACCGTTGGCCGGTCGACCGGCCGGTCGGCCGGAAGGTCATTTCTGACCTTTACTGCTGCCAACGGGCAGATTCTGTTTTGGGCTATAAATACCCCTCATTTGAGCTGGTTTTAACTAACAATTTCAAGAGCAAAAACCCTAATCTTCTTAAGTGTTTTAGTTACAAGTTTTAAAAGAGTTTTTGGGTTTAAAAGATCAATCTTTATTTGTTTTAAAGGGTTGAAAAAATCAAAGAAAAATAGAGTCTTTGGGAATTGGTTTTTGTTCTTCATTCTATAGCTATTTAGGAGTTTTCCCAAGAGTTTTTCTTTGTGATTTTAATTTCCAAATTCTTTGTTTTCTCATACTTGAGCTACTATCTATCATATCCTTTAGGATCTATTTTGTTGGAAAATTGGTTTGTGGTGTTGATACCACCAAGAGTTATAAACCCTCCTTACTTTGTGATATCCCTCTAGTGAGAGGTGTTTGTGTTGTTATCCCTCTAGTGAGAGGTGATTGTGGAGGTTGTGTTAGTATCCCTCTTAGTGAAGAGGCGATTGTTGGAGTTGTGGTTTTGAGCCTTATCCCTCTTGTGTGAGGTTAATTGTTATTTCGCTAAGTGCCATCCCTTTAAGTTTAGAGGTGATTTGTGTTATGCCTTGCCTCTTGTGTAGAGGTTGTATTGTTGGAGAGAGGAGTTGTGTACTCTCAGTTTGTATTATCCAAATCCTCAGTGGAGGTTCCCTGTGTGAGAAGTCATGTGTGGATGATATAGTGGAAATCCTTCTGTGTGAAGACGGGGACGTAGAGCAGTGGCTCGAACCTCGAAACATATCTTGTTGTTTGCGATTGATCCACTATCTCTAACTCTCTCTCTCTTATATTGTGCATTGCATCATATTGTTCATATCATATATATGCCTGGGTTTGATTGTGTGCCATATTTGCGTTAAACAAAGAGAGTTTTACGTGGCGCCTCAACTCTTATTTAGAAGAATTTAGAGGAGTTAGTCCAGAGCCCTTCACTGGAAATTCGGCTACACTCTTTGGTTACACTAAGTGTGTTGCATTTTAGTTTTAATTTCGCATTATTTGTCATTAGATTAGCCATACACCTGTTCACCCCCATCGAGGTGTACTGACAAGAAATACACTTGGTGATCACAAAGATCACAAACACTCTCCTGGTGATCTCAAAGGATCACAAGCAATTTTCTCATAATACAAAGATCCTAAAGATAGGCTTGAGATGATAGCTCAAATATGTGAGAAAACAAAGTATGAAAAATAAAACAATAAAGAAAATATTTGGAAAAAACTTCTTGATAAATATGAGAAATGAAGAACAAAATAAAATTCCCAAAACTTGTATTTCTTTGATTTTTTCAAAACTTTTAAAACAAATAAAGATAGAGAATTTTTGGCATAAAAACTTGTTTCGAAAACTTGCTGAAAACAATTAAGGAGATGGAAAAAATTGCTCTTGAAAATCTTAGTGAAAACTGGCCAAAGGAACCCATATTTATAAGGGATTCAAAATATAGCCGTTGGGGTCAAAACAGGTCCACGATGATCTGTCGGTCGACCGCCCGGTCGATGATCGGTCGCTGCTACTGCATATTTATTGTCACATTCTTATAATTATGATATATTAAACTCTATTTTTAATCCTATTTATTGTCTAATTTATATGCGGGCCCATTACTAAACGAGAGGGAAGAGAAACGAGTCCAAAAGCCCATCAAAATTCTCATTTAATTCAGAATTAATTTGAAATCAGAAAATCAGGGCAGATAAGGGCAAATCTGTAATACCCCGTTTCCGGAATACGTACTTAGTTGCGTATTCAGATTTTCAGTCGTATTTTTTCGATTTGTTTCCTTTATTTATTCTGTATGATGAATTCCTTATATGATTGTTTTTGTTTTGGATTTGGATTCGTGGACACGGAGTCAGCCCTAGTCTGAACCGAAGGACCCGATCCTAGTATATTACCCGATTTGGCCTTTCCGGTGTTTAGATTTGACCGATTTCAGTTCCAAAGATTATTTTCCAATATTTTAGATTTTATATGATTTTCTGGAATTATCTTGGATTAAAAGGAATTTCTCCAAAACCGGTGTCGGCCAGTGCCGCTGACCGATTCCCGGATTTTTAATTCTCAAACGGTTTAGAATTTCTAAATGATTCTTTAGACATTATTCCTTAGAATCATATTTTCTACCTACATTCTTTTTCTGAGGATTTTATGATTTTATGAAAATTCCAACGGAGTCGGTAAATTATTGATTCCAGGATTTTTAGTTTCAAAACTATAAGGTATTTCTTCAAACGGATTTCACTATTGGTCTTTATATATTATTATTGATTTTTGGTAATTATTTCGGGTCGTTCCGAGATACTTGAATTTCGGACGATTCCGGTATTTTTCCCGAAAGGTTTCCGCATCCGCAACTGAGTCCCGGGAATCCGCCACTTCCATTATTTTCATCTTCTTTCCCAAGAAAATATCTTCTCATTATAATTTCTTTTCCATTTTTCCTTTTCCTTTATTTTCTTTCCTTCCTCCACTAACCAAAGCCTTTTCCTATTTTCCAATAATTCCAATTTTCCACATAATCCCACTCACTTTCACCTAATCCCTTTTTTAAATCCCACTCATTCTCTCTCTCCCCCATGGCCGGCCAAGTGGCCAAGAGAAGGACACTCACCTCACCTCCACTTTGCAATTAAGCCCTCCCCTTTCATTTAATTGCAACTCCCTTTACAAAATCCAAATCCTATATATACATTTCCTTTTCATTTCAATCCCTTTCTTTCATTTCTCTTTACCAAAAGCCAAACCTAGCTTTCACCACCTCCATCTCCTTCATCTCCACCAAGGCAACCACCACCACTTCTCCAACCTAGCTTCATCTTCTTCTTCCTTCATCACCATGGAAACCACCACCACAAGGTCAACAACACCAAAAGACTCCACCTTTCCTTTCATCATCAACCTCCATCACTTGGTGCCTTTTGGTGAGTAATTTTCATCACCAAGACTTGGTTATTTCTTAGCATGCTTAAGTTCACATATCATGTTCAATTATGTCTTTAAATCCTTGATTATTTAGTCATCAAACCAACCCTAGAAATCTGTCCTGTTTGCTGTTTCCAGACGATTAGTCGACTTGACCTAGAACCTAGTCGACTAGAAACCCTTAGCTGAAACTTAACCTTTTCTGGAAACACAGTATTAGTCGACTTACCTATTTTCCTAGTCGACTAGAGGCTCTTAGTCGACTACACCCTTGACCCTAGTCGACTAACCCTTCCTGGACCAGAAACCTTAACTCTCGGCCCTAGTCGACTTGACTATATTATTAGTCGACTATAGGCTATTAGTCGACTACCCATTCTTCCCTAGTCGACTAATTTATCCTGAGACAGAAACCCCAACTTTCTGTATCACAGACTTAGTCGACTTAAGTATCTGTTAGTCGACTTAAGATCATTATTAGTCGACTACCCCTCCTAACCTAGTCGACTAACTATTCCCTGAAACCCAACCCAACTCTCTGGAAACCAGTTCTAGTCGACTATACCAGACTGTTAGTCGACTAACTCCACTATTAGTCGACTACTCTTCCATCCTAGTCGACTAACTTTGCCTAGCCATCTTAGTTGATTCCTTTCTTGAACATGAACCTTACCCTCTAGACTTGCATCACCTATAGGTATTACTTGACTTGTCTCTAGACACACATCATCTTCCATTCTTTCTCTCTCTCATCTTCACTCTACATATTTATATCACAGGTTGTGGCGCATCCCGAGCTTCCGTGGATTTCGGATATTTCGGTATATTGGTGACTCAGGCGAGTGTTCTCACTCGCTACCCTCTTACTTCTTATTTCATTGATTATGCGCATGTTCTCGCTTTAGCTTTCATGTATTTTATTTCATGTGCTATGTCTTTTATTGCTTATACCATGCGTGGCCGACCCTTCGTGGTCGTTGGACTTTGGATTACTGTTATGTTTACACTTGCCCTACTACTACTTTAGACCTATTAGTTACATGCTTCCTTTTAACACATGTATATCACCTTACATCTGGTATGGTATCACCTGACTACCTGTCATGCCACTATTTGGCAAGACCCTATTATTATGACCCCGACTTACCACCGACCTAGTATCTATCTCTTGACTTGTTTGATTGATTGCTAAATGTCACCATCATATCATGCTATCACTTTATACCCAGCATGATGTACTTGACTTGTGATTGTCATCTTTACGGGAACTTGACTTATTATCCTGTATCATGATCAGTGACCTGTTTTCCTGCTTTACATGCAGTGACCTGACTATATGTATTTGTGTACTCCTGAATCCTGATCATGCCTAATTCCTGATTATTCCCGTAAAGTGATAATTAAACTATTGAATCTTAAAATGGACCAACTTGTATTGGGTCGGGGGAAACATGCGGATATCGATACGTGTTCGTGTTTACAGTGGCATTAGGTTGTGCACTTTATATCCGGTCTGACCTGTAGTACTCCAGGGGACCGAGGGGAGAGCTGGCTCCCTTATTCCTGATTGATAGGGCATACATAAGTCCCTCCTGTTAGCCTTGCGGCAGGTTCCGTCACCAAGCAACGGAACAATCCTGGGCCGTGGTCCCGGGTATGTACGGGACCCACTGTAAACATAGTTCGTTGATACAACCGCTGTTTCCAATAACAACCTCGACTTGCTTATATATGGATGTATGTGAGTTGGCCGTACACCGAGACACATACCGAGATATATGGGTAAGACGAGTAATAATAAAGTGTCATAATAACCGGCTCTTTAAGTTGTAAGTAGAGGTATGTGGAATGGGACGCATACCAAAGCCTACATCTTAAATAGCTATGAATTTGTGCTGTGCCTTACCGTATTTGCTTTTCCCGGACTTTATATCGGATTTCGTGTTTTATGAGTATTATGGTAGTTCGGATTGGTTTTATTCGGATTCCCCGTTTTATGATTATCATGCCATATCTATTCTTACCTGCTCTATCCTATCTGCCTCCTGAGTATTTCCTACTTGATATATGCATTATTGTGCTCACCTTGCTTCACCACTTGGTTTTGCTTCTACACTCGCCTGGGGAGTATCATTTGACTCCCCTGGATCCTCACGTCCAGGTCATGGAGCTAGGAGCGTGTGATCGGAGTAGCGCAGTGGTAGCGTGGATCCCCAGCAGGCCTTTCAGAGTTCCGTCCTTCCAGACCCCCTTTGTGCCTCTCGAGTTTTCCCTTAGCAAACTCGTGAGTGCCCTTTTTCTATTCATGCTTGTATTTTCCTTGTATACGTGTATGTGAGCTTCCTTTTATACTGTTCATATATATTGTATATCTCTTGTATTCCCGCATTTGCGCATCAGTGATATAATATTATTGTAATATTGTAATCACATCTGGTGATAATTCTGTAATTGGATATATATGTTGGAATGTATAATGCACCATTTGCTTCCGTACTCTGATTCTTGTCTGTACTGATGCTTAGCGTATATACGGGAAGGTAATTCGGACTTACGTATATACGTTGCAGTGACGTCCCCGTATCGCCGGGATCGGGGCGTTACAGGTTGGTATCAGAGCTTAGGCTCTAACCTCCTCAGTACGTCCAGAAGGCAAATCAATGGTAAAGAGATTTGCAACTGGAATACATGAGTCTTGGTTATACATTCCAACTGCAAGTGCAGAGTTATCTATTTCTTGACTATCTTTCCTTTGATTTCAAATCCCTCCTTGACTATCTTTTCCTTGGATTCCTGATCTCTCCTATCCTTTCCCCGTTTTGGTTTTATGTTTTGGTTTTATGAAGCCTTATGCCAACTTAAGATATGACTAGACTAGAGAGGTAGTGGCTGGTTCTGGATGATGCTAGTATGTGATCTCTTCGGCCAATTCTATGAAGCTTGGTATTCTCCAGATCGATCTTGATCTGGCTATCTTTCAGAGGACAGCAGTCGGATTCTTAATTATCGGTCTTCTTTATTATGCTCAGGATTTTCGGGGTTTTCTTTATTACACAGCCACGACATCATCGGTATTCATTTATTTCACAGCCACGACATCATCAGCCGGAAATGCAGAGTATGATTATTATTCAGTTGACTTGAGAGCCCTACCTATAGTGCTTCATATCTTAATTGGTATAAATTCCAGCCTTTGTCCCCTTTGTATTCAATTTGCCCCTTAACGAAATTGCGAGGACGCAATTTTTTGTAAGGTGGGTGGATTGTAATACCCCGTTTCCGGAATACGTACTTAGTTGCGTATTCAGATTTTCAGTCGTATTTTTTCGATTTGTTTCCTGTATTTATTCTGTATGATGAATTCCTTATATGATTGTTTTTGTTTTGGATTTGGATTCGTGGACACGGAGTCAGCCCTAGTCTGAACCGAAGGACCCGATCCTAGTATATTACCCGATTTGGCCTTTCCGGTGTTTAGATTTGACCGATTTCAGTTCCAAAGATTATTTTCCAATATTTTAGATTTTATATGATTTTCTGGAATTATCTTGGATTAAAAGGAATTTCTCCAAAACCGGTGTCGGCCAGTGCCGCTGACCGATTCCTGGATTTTTAATTCTCAAACGGTTTGGAATTTCTAAATGATTCTTTAGACATTATTCCTTAGAATCATATTTTCTACCTACATTCTTTTTCTGAGGATTTTATGATTTTATGAAAATTCCAACTGAGTCGGTAAATTATTGATTCCAGGATTTTTAGTTTCAAAACTATAAGGTATTTCTTCAAACGGATTTCACTATTGGTCTTTATATATTATTATTGATTTTTGGTAATTATTTCGGGTCGTTCCGAGATACTTGAATTTCGGACGATTCCGGTATTTTTCCCGAAAGGTTTCCGCATCCGCAACTGAGTCCCGGGAATCCGCCACTTCCATTATTTTCATCTTCTTTCCCAAGAAAATATCTTCTCATTATAATTTCTTTTCCATTTTTCCTTTTCCTTTATTTTCTTTCCTTCCTCCACTAACCAAAGCCTTTTCCTATTTTCCAATAATTCCAATTTTCCACATAATCCCACTCACTTTCACCTAATCCCTTTTTTAAATCCCACTCATTCTCTCTCTCCCCATGGCCGGCCAAGTGGCCAAGAGAAGGACACTCACCTCACCTCCACTTTGCAATTAAGCCCTCCCCTTTCATTTAATTGCAACTCCCTTTACAAAATCCAAATCCTATATATACATTTCCTTTTCATTTCAATCCCTTTCTTTCATTTCTCTTTACCAAAAGCCAAACCCTAGCTTTCACCACCTCCATCTCCTTCATCTCCACCAAGGCAACCACCACCACTTCTCCAACCTAGCTTCATCTTCTTCTTCCTTCATCACCATGGAAACCACCACCACAAGGTCAACAACACCAAAAGACTCCACCTTTCCTTTCATCATCAACCTCCATCACTTGGTGCCTTTTGGTGAGTAATTTTCATCACCAAGACTTGGTTATTTCTTAGCATGCTTAAGTTCACATATCATGTTCAATTATGTCTTTAAATCCTTGATTATTTAGTCATCAAACCCAACCCTAGAAATCTGTCCTGTTTGCTGTTTCCAGACGATTAGTCGACTTGACCTAGAACCTAGTCGACTAGAAACCCTTAGCTGAAACTTAACCTTTTCTGGAAACACAGTATTAGTCGACTTACCTATTTTCCTAGTCGACTAGAGGCCCTTAGTCGACTACACCCTTGACCCTAGTCGACTAACCCTTCCTGGACCAGAAACCTTAACTCTCGGCCCTAGTCGACTTGACTATATTATTAGTCGACTATAGGCTATTAGTCGACTACCCATTCTTCCCTAGTCAACTAATTTATCCTGAGACAGAAACCCCAACTTTCTGTATCACAGACTTAGTCGACTTAAGTATCTGTTAGTCGACTTAAGATCATTATTAGTCGACTACCCTCCTAACCTAGTCGACTAACTATTCCCTGAAACCAAACCCAACTCTCTGGAAACCAGTTCTAGTCGACTATACCAGACTGTTAGTCGACTAACTCCACTATTAGTCGACTACTCTTCCATCCTAGTCGACTAACTTTGCCTAGCCATCTTAGTTGATTCCTTTCTTGAACATGAACCTTACCCTCTAGACTTGCATCACCTATAGGTATTACTTGACTTGTCTCTAGACACACATCATCTTCCATTCTTTCTCTCTCTCATCTTCACTCTACATATTTATATCACAGGTTGTGGCGCATCCCGAGCTTCCGTGGATTTCGGATATTTCGGTATATTGGTGACTCAGGCGAGTGTTCTCTCTCGCTACCCTCTTACTTCTTATTTCATTGATTATGCGCATGTTCTCGCTTTAGCTTTCATGTATTTTATTTCATGTGCTATGTCTTTTATTGCTTATACCATGCGTGGCCGACCCTTCGTGGTCGTTGGACTTTGGATTACTGTTATGTTTACACTTGCCCTACTACTACTTTAGACCTATTAGTTACATGCTTCCTTTTAACACATGTATATCACCTTACATCTGGTATGGTATCACCTGACTACCTGTCATGCCACTATTTGGCAAGACCCTATTATTATGACCCCGACTTACCACCGACCTAGTATCTATCTCTTGACTTGTTTGATTGATTGCTAAATGTCACCATCCTATCATGCTATCACTTTATACCCAGCATGATGTACTTGACTTGTGATTGTCATCTTTACGGGAACTTGACTTATTATCCTGTATCATGATCAGTGACCTGTTTTCCTGCTTTACATGCAGTGACCTGACTATATGTATTTGTGTACTCCTGAATCCTGATCATGCCTAATTCCTGATTATTCCCGTAAAGTGATAATTAAACTATTGAATCTTAAAATGGACCAACTTGTATTGGGTCGGGGGAAACATGCGGATATCGATACGTGTTCGTGTTTACAGTGGCATTAGGTTGTGCACTTTATATCCGGTCTGACCTGTGGTACTCCAGGGGACCGAGGGGAGAGCTGGCTCCCTTATTCCTGATTGATAGGGCATACATAAGTCCCTCCTGTTAGCCTTGCGGCAGGTTCCGTCACCAAGCAACGGAACAATCCTGGGCCGTGGTCCCGGGTATGTACGGGACCCACTGTAAACATAGTTCGTTGATACAACCGCTGTTTCCAATAACAACCTCGACTTTCTTATATATGGATGTATGTGAGTTGGCCGTACACCGAGACACATACCGAGATATATGGGTAAGACGAGTAATAATAAAGTGTCATAATAACCGGCTCTTTAAGTTGTAAGTAGAGGTATGTGGAATGGGACGCATACCAAAGCCTACATCTTAAATAGCTATGAATTTGTGCTGTGCCTTACCGTATTTGCTTTTCCCGGACTTTATATCGGATTTCGTGTTTTATGAGTATTATGGTAGTTCGGATTGGTTTTATTCGGATTCCCTGTTTTATGATTATCATGCCATATCTATTCTTACCTGCTCTATCCTATCTGCCTCCTGAGTATTTCCTACTTGATATATGCATTATTGTGCTCACCTTGCTTCACCACTTGGTTTTGCTTCTACACTCGCCTGGGGAGTATCATTTGACTCCCCTGGATCCTCACGTCCAGGTCATGGAGCTAGGAGCGTGTGATCGGAGTAGCGCAGTGGTAGCGTGGATCCCCAGCAGGCCTTTCAGAGTTCCGTCCTTCCAGACCCCCTTTGTGCCTCTCGAGTTTTCCCTTAGCAAACTCGTGAGTGCCCTTTTTCTATTCATGCTTGTATTTTCCTTGTATACGTGTATGTGAGCTTCCTTTTATACTGTTCATATATATTGTATATCTCTTGTATTCCCGCATTTGCGCATCAGTGATATAATATTATTGTAATATTGTAATCACATCTGGTGATAATTCTGTAATTGGATATATATGTTGGAATGTATAATGCACCATTTGCTTCCGTACTCTGATTCTTGTCTGTACTGATGCTTAGCGTATATACGGGAAGGTAATTCGGACTTACGTATATACGTTGCAGTGACGTCCCCGTATCGCCGGGATCGGGGCGTTACAAAATCAGAGAAGGCAAAGTCGGTTGAAAACCATTTAAAATAAATCTCTACAAATCAATTGGTTAAAGTTGAAGATAAAAGGAGTTTTCGTCAAAATCTCAAACCTAAACTAAAAATCCAGTTGAAGATAAAAGGAAATTGAGAAACTAGAAGCGTGTGCCCCCCGGATGTGGCCACCTGGCCACACCCAAGCCGCGGAATGTGGTCCGTGGCCTTGTTAATTCTGTTGGGGGAGCGTTTGCTCCCCCTATCTTCGTACGCTGCTCCCGTTCGGTTTTTGTCTATAAATACTGGGTTTTCAGATACTACAAGAAACGAGGAAGCAGACATAGATTTTATGCCAGTTTTTCATTCTTTTTAGTGTAGGTTTTATTTTTTCTTTTATGTAATTTTTACTTTTCTTTATGTAACTAAGAGGAGAGACAAGTTTCATAGAAAAATGAGAGCAAACTTGTAATGAGGGTGACACCGGTGTAAGTAAGTCTTTTCTTTCATTGTTATTTGAATCTAATCGAAGTTTTTTTTTTACTCTTGTTTTCATTACTCTCCTCTAATGTGTTGTAGTCCAAGTGAATCAATAGCCTCGAGACTGCTTCGCCATTGCAAGTGCCCTTGATGGCCTGTGGTGATGAACAACCATTCTTTTGTTAGTTTAGCTTGCCCTTTTCTTCATAGTGTAGATCGGGAATGAGGGAGATCCTACATGCCATGCTTGATCGCCTTCAAAGACTAGGTAAGTCGTAGCTACGGATCCAAGGTATATGAGCACTGAAGAGGTAAGTAATTTTTAGCTTCTTTTCTTTTAACTTTTAGTTTAGATCACCAACACTACAATCTCCCAACTCTTTTATCACTCTTTTTAATTTTTTTGTACAAATCTATTTTCCATTTTCTCCATCTTCTCAATCTGCCACTTTCTTCTTAACTTGACCGTAACTTTTTTCCTTTTTCTTTTAAAGAACTAAAAGAAGATCTTTTACAATTGATTGTAACCTAAAAGAGAACTTATAAAAAAGCTTCCATGGCTAGCCCCTCCTTGTGGATCACGACCCGCATAGCCACTTGCTATTGCGGTAGTATTGAGTACTTGCACATTCCATTCTTCAAGTTCTGAAATTTTATATTTTTTGTGTAGGTTTCAACTCAATCAGTTGACCGGCCAATGGTCAAAATTTTGACCGTTAGGCACTGTCGGTCGACCGGCCAGTCAACTGCCCCAGGTAAACTTGCATACCGGTCAACCGGCCGGTCGACAGAGGCTTGAACCAGATAGCTAATTCTCGGGTCAGTCGACCGGTCAGTCGACCGGTCGGTCGACCAGGGCCAGATCCAGAGAGCAAACTCTATGGATCGGTCGACCGGCCCAAGGCCAAGGCTATGTGCACGTGTCTGTGCACATCGATCGACTGCTAGTGGTCTCAGGCTGGGTTTTAGGATTTGAAAACTTGGTCTTTTAAGTACCCATAAAATCCCATAAAATCACATCAAATCCATAAAAATAAGTTCTTAAAAGAATAAATATGTGTGACTATAATTCAATACATATTTCAAACAATTTAAACTATTTTTGAGATATAGAAATTAAACTTTAAACCAAAAATGGTATTTTTCAAAAACTTGGATTTTGAAATGAAAAACCGTTTTCTCCAAAACTTGTATAAATAAAAAAACATGATATAGAAACACTTTTGAAGCATATTGTGTAGAGATAGAATCCAATACACATATAAAAGATATATCTATGCTTTTAACATTAAATTCAAAACTAAGTTTTGTTAAAAACAAAACTTGAAACCATGAACTAGATATGCAACACAGTAAGTTTTTAGATAATAAGAATTAAACAATGTATATGGATGAATCTACTATGCATATAAACCATGTAAAACTTGTTTTAATTCTATCTATTCATGAAAACTAAAGATATGTTCTTGAAAATTTAAAACCGATTAACCCGAAAGCAAAAACTGTTTTAACTTGTGTGTGTGCGCGCGCGCGCGAACTTGAGCATATTAACATTAGTCTATCTTTACACAAGATCTAAACTATAAACTAAATCAAAATAAACTGAAGTCTTCTTATCGATTTTCATCTTCAAGACGACTCGATCTAAATGAGCTTGACTCCTTCCGAGTGCTAGATGCGATTTTGATGCACGAGCTCTTTGAATCTTCACGTATTAGCTCCAAAACTTGACTTTGAATTCTTTGTTAAAGCTAATCACCTACTAAGATCTTATTCAATATCTGAAACTTATTAAACATAAGATCATTAGTAAACTAACCTTCATAAGTTAGTCATCATCAAAACTAAAGTGAAAGGCGTCTAAAACAACAATCTCCCCCTTTTTGATGATCACAAAACTTATAAGGTTATATATGTATTGATTAAGTTAAGCTTCATAGAAGCTCCCTCTTACTTATGCATAATCAATAAACACATAAAGATATGCAATGTGTCTGAAGATATCAAATAAAAATTTTATATATATATATATATATATATATATATATGCAAAAACACTAAATAAAACATGCATATATAAACAAGATATGTGTGTGTGTGTGTGTGAGTGCATAAACACTAAATAAAACATGCATATATAATCTGAAATTCTTCTTCTCCTTTTTGTCATTCATCAACAAAGGGGTGAAGACAAATAAAAAACACCAATAAACATAACATATTTTAAAATAAAATTTTGATCCCAATAAAACAATCAATTGAAAGAATCAGTTGAAAGAAACAATCTTTTTATGAATTGATACCAATAAAAGGACATGATATCAATTGAAAGTAAAAAACCAATAATTTTTAGAAAAACACTAGAACCATTTTGCAATATAGATACCAAATTGAGAGTAATACCAATTTAAGATTATTGATACCAATATTGAAAATATTAGCATATACCAAAATAAAATATTTTTCATCATAAAGAGTGAGAGTAAGATACCAACTGAAAATAAAATCAATTAAAAGATAAAATAAGAATTTTTCTCCCCCTTTATGAAATACCAATAAAAATAATGCATAAATTTGTATATGATACCAATTATCATGAAGAAGATAAGGCTTAGCATAAAATCATTTTGTACTTTAATATGTCAATATAAATAAGCACAATCAAAATCATATATATGTAGCAGAGCAATATAATGTCAATTTAGATGTGATCCATGCATATATAGAAAACATGAGTATATAAAATGAATTTTCATTAAAATTATGTATAACTCATAACTATCACCCTTTCATGCACATGTTAAAAAAGATTTTCAATTAAGGGTATATAAGGCATGGTCGCCCATCCAACCACCCTTAGGTTGGTAGGAGTTTTCAATGATATGATTTGAAAATAGTCTTAATATATTTGAAAAACACTACCAAATTGAAGAAAAACGAGAGTAGTTTTATGATAATTTTGAAAACTAGTACGAAATCCTTCTAGTAAGGAATAAAACAAATATATATTCCATAATATATGAAAACTACACGAGAATCGACACTTAAAAATTGATAAAGCACGTATGGTTCTTATGAATCAAAACCATAAGCAAACATAAGATATATAGGGTGTACAAAAATTATATAATCAACAGAATCATGAAAATAAGACATTGAAGTTCAATTGAAATGAAATCATCAAAACTTTAAAAAATTTATTTTTATCAAAACAAAATAAGCTTCAAGATATATGCATGTTTTGTCGAAACTAAACGTGTAGATACATATCCCAAACATAAACGAATCCATAAAAGAATATTGCATAAAAAGCAAGTGACTCTAAAATAGACATGTATATCTATTTGTTTTAGACAAAATTAACATATACATGAAGCTAAAAACATTTTATGAAAACATCTACAAAAAACAAGTTAAGATGTAAGAATCATCAAAACAAGGTTATACAAGTACATCTAATGGGTACAAATGAACAATAAAGTACAAACATATAATAATTAAATGTGGCTCATTAGTGGTACAAGTATAAATATAAGTTTTAATGAAAATTACATCTAAACATGTAATCAAAACATGAAGTATAAAAACACAAACAAAACATGATCATTAGGTTAAATGCACATGCTATTTGAAGTAGGATATACATATTAGTTAAATAATAGTGAGAACACAAAAAAAATATGAAGTCATATGAACATGGGTATATCTCAAAGACTATCTATGTATATCACAAGCATGCTAGGCATTGCATTTAAACTTGATGAATATTAAAACCAAAACATGCTAAAGACATCAATAATAAAGCATGTGAAGTAAAATAAGAGTTAGAGATAGTTATCAAACTAATGAACCAATCTCTAGGTCTCCAAACTATAGTGGTCTTTCCACCAAACATCCTTTAAAAGTGATGCATCCATAAATATGATTTTTAGGCTCGGGTCGCATCCACCATCAAGGCACGACTATTCTCATGTCGTGTGAGAGTCCACACCTGCATCAAATATAATAGGAGTGGCTTTTGGCACCTATACCTTTTTGGGTCTAAGAGGGTTAGCACCTTTCCTAACCCAAACAAACTCAGTTGCAAAATTTAAATTATTAATCCTATCATAACAAAATTTTACAAGGTGGCCCATACGTCCACAATGTGTACAAGTGTACAAAAGTAAATCATGTGTGTGAGCATGATGGGCATGTGTATGCTGTGATTTATGTGCATGCATAGGTGGAGCATGTTCGAAACATGGATTCCAATTTCTTATGGTTCATGGCATAATGTCTCAAAGTGGATCCCAAACAATCTAAATTTTTCTTCAATATGCAAATATCATTTTCAATTATTAAAGAAGAGGAGGAGCATGTAACAAAATTCTTATTACTAGGAGATATATCAATAGAAACATGACAAGAATGGGAAACAAAATCATTTTTCAAAAAAATATTTCTGTGAAGCAAATTCCAACTCTTTTGAAATTAAAACAATTTTATTTTTCAAAGAATCATTTTCTTTTAAAACAAAATCAAGTTTTGAAGACAAAATCTCATTTTTCTTCAAAATATGATCAAATCATTTTTATTCTTTAAAAACTAATTCTCTTTTAAAACAATGTCAAGTTGGGTTTTTAATGAATCCCTTTCCTTTGAAACCTCAACTCTCTCTTGCAAAATCATGTTTAGGTTAGAAAATAAATTCTTATCTTCTTCTTTTAAATAGAAACTCTTGCTTTTCAAAACTTTGTACTTTGAAAGCAAGTTTTCACAAAATATGGATAGTTCTTCATTTAAAATATGTGCATCCATAGCATGATCATTATTTGAAGAACTAGCACAATCATCAAGATGGGTATCCGAATTTACCTCAAGGGAGTTATTCCCTTAGACCATGTAGCACATTTGCTCCGATTTATCCCTTCTTGGTTCTCTCTCCAAAATGTGTTACACTTGTTCCTTGGGAGAGATCAATGTGTTCACACTGCAAAAATAGAATCACAATGAGAAACAATAGAAAGTTATTTTTTTACTTAGTGTATGCTTTAATGCATCTAAGGCTTGTGCATTAGCCCCTAAATACTTGTCATTACCAAAATATGATTTCTTGGTAGTGATAAGGTACACATGCAATCCTAGCACTTTAAGATATCCACTCATCTTAAACTTTCACATGTCAATGTTGGAAACATCACACATGAGAAGGGAAAGAAAATTCATGAGTGAATAAACTATATGTGTGTAATGCAATACTAGATTAGCTATCCAAGAATCTCACTCCTAAGTGGTTAAACTGAATATCAGGAGCGGAGGCTCTGATACCAATTGAAATCACCTAGAGGGGGGTGAATAGGTATACTAGCTAATCTAGGGCAAATGATGCGGAATTAAAAACTTAATTGCAAACACACTTTGTGTAACCAAGAGTGAGTCTGAATTCCCGTGAAGGGCTGTGGAACTACTCCTCTAGACTAAAAGTTGAGGTACTTTAATAAGCTCTCTTAGTTGAACACAAGCGTAGGCACACACAAACTATATCTAGCATATGAATATGAACAATATAAAGTAATGTAAGATATAAGAGAGATAGAGTTGAGAGATAGTGGATCAAATGCAAACACAAAGATATGTTTCGAGGTTCAAGCCATTACTCTACGTTCTCGCCTTCACACAGAAGGATTTCCACTACATCTGCAGATGACTTTCCACAAAAGGACCTCCACTAAGGAATTATTGTATGTCACCTAGAGGGGGTGAATAGGTGACTAATTAATCTAATGATGAATAATGCGGAATTAAGACTACTTAAGCAAACTAAAAACTATTAAGCTAAACACACCAACTCTAACACAAGAGTGTAGCCGAATTTTCGGTGAAGGGTTCTGGACTATCTCCTCAAGATTCCACTAGATAAGAGTTGGGGTGCCGCTATGGCTCTCTTGTTTGAATACAAGTGTGAACAAATAATCCCAAGTATATATCAATTTAAGCACATGATATATCAAACATATAAAGAGATAAGCAATGTAAGCATGCAAGATATAAACACAAGTGATTAGAGAGAGCAATCGCAAATGCGGGAGATTTGTTTCGAGGCTCGAGCACCCTTACTCTACGTCCTCGTCTTCAATACTATGAAGGATTTCTACTATAAATGATCCCACCGGATCACTCGGTGCCACAACACCTACAACGATTTCACACTAGAACTCAGTGGACTCACTAGTCCCTCTCTTATTCTCGCAAGAACAACACACGCAAGCACACTAGCTTGCCGAGGCCGCACCTCTACACCGAGCTCCCACTAGACTCGAAACAATACAAACTCGCAAGTTCGCCTCCTCAAATACAATATGAAACACTTTGGTGATCTCAACACTTTGATCACCTAAAACTCTCTCACAACAAAGATCCCTATAGGATTGATATAGCAATGGAAAGCTCAAGTTGTGTGAGAAAAACTTGGATAGATTTTGTGGTGAAAAACTCAAGAAATCTCTTTTGAAAATCACTCTTGAAAACTCTCCTTTTGATATGGAAGTATTTGCTCTAAAACAAGTGGAGAAAACCTCTAAAGAGATGGAAAAAAATTAGCTTTGAAACTCTCCAAAAATCTTATAGAAAACAACCCAAAATAGTCCCATATAAATAGGCTCAAAAAATTAGCCGTTGGGGATAACTCAGCAGGAAATCTTATTGTCGGTCGACCGCCCGTTCGACCGGGCGACGGTCGGGTTTCTGACCGTTGTGCCATCGGTCGACCGCCCGGTCGACCGGCCAGCACCCGAGAGTTGGGTGCTTTCAGTTGGTCGACCGCCCGGTTGACCGGCCTACTATGGCTGGCCTGTGCACGTCCCTCGTGCACATCGTTCAACGGTTCGATCGACCGACCACTGGTCCGGTTGACCGTCCGGTCGACCGCCAGTGTGTCTGGCTGGGTATATAGGGATTGAAAATTTAAATTATTTAAAGTCAATTAAATCCATAAATTCTCATAAATTCTACAAAAATAAGTTCATTAATATACTTTGATATACAAACATGTTTGATTAAAAATCAAAACATATTACAAACATTTTGAACTATTTTTGTGATATAGAAATTTTGGCCTTAAACAAAAATCGTATTTTTCAAAAATAATCTCCAATTGAAAAATGATTTTTCCAAAACTTCTCTATGTACAAAAATAAGATATTTTAAACACTTTTGAAACTTAGTGTGTATGGATATGATCAACTACACATATGAGATGAAATATCTATATTTTTGACAATAAGCTCTAAAATAATTTTGATAAAGCACATGTATACTTTGAAGCTTAAAAATCAAAAGGGTATTTTCTAAAATACATATAAATTTTGTGTGTGTGTAAATGAACTTGAGCAATCCACCAACTAATCTATCATTTATATTTTATATAAAAAATAAATCTTAACACTTACAAACACGACACAAGTCTTCTTGAAAATCTTCTCTTGAAAATCTTCTTCTCCTTCTTGACTTGGTCCAAACCTTGATCCAATGAGCTTGACTCCTCTTGAGTACTTGATGCACGAGCTCTTGAATCAACTCGTGCTAACTCCAAAATTTCACTTCAAATCTTTTGTCGAAGCTAAACACCTACTAAGATCTTGATCAAATATCTGAGCTAATTAAACACAAGATCATTAGTACTATAACTAGATGAGTTAATTATCATCAAAACTAGAGCGATGGGCCTTTAGGCCAACAATCTCTCCCTTTTGATGATGACAAAACTCATGAAGTTATATATGCATGGATTAAAGATAAGCTTCATGGAAGCTCCCCCTTAACTCATGCATAACAATAAACATAAATATATTCAATGAAGTGCATAAACATATATGCATAAATAATGAGATAAACATGCATAAACTCACCAAATTCTTCTCTTATTTTTGTATAAACAAAACATATGTGCATAAAAAAGAAAATAAACATGCATATATAAACTCTCAAAATTCTTCTCCCCTTTTTGTCAATTCATCAACAAAGGGGCGAAAACAAAGCAAACAATAGAGCTATATATACGATATACATTCATAAAGAGGAGAGACGTAAAGTTAGCTCCCCCTGCATACATGCATTACATGTAGAAGGAATGACAAGACCCTAACTCACATAAAGTATAATATACAATGCATAAGTAGAGATGTTAAGCTCCTCCTATACACGTGTACCACATAAAGAAGAGATGTCAAGCTCCTCAATATAAGATACACTCAACATGAATCTATATATAGAAGAGATATTAAGCTCCCCTTGCATATGGGCAATACATATCAAGAAATTTTGAAATCATATAAAACAAATTTTGAAATCTCTTAAGTAAACAAAACAAATTTTGATATTAATGAAATCAGATTCTAGTTGTCAAAATAAAAGTTGGTACCACTTGTAAATAAACAAAATTTTAAGATACCACTTGTAAATAAAAAACTTCTAAGATATCACTTGTAGGTTATTGATACCACTAGAAATATCTTATAAATTATTGATACCAATTGAAGAATAAAATATGAAATATATTTTGATATCAATTGAAATACCAATTGAAAACAATGTATAAGCTTATAAAGATACCAATTTACATTTAAATTTAATCAAGCTTAGCATAAACATAATTTGTGCTTTAAACAGGTAAGGATATTGTAAATAAAGCACAATCATAATATATATATATATATATGTATGTATGTATGTATGTATGTATGTATGAAAAAGTAAACACCAATTGAAATTGATATTATTTGATAGTTTGAAGCATACATTTATAAGAACACATATGAGTAGACAAAGATAAAATTTCATGAAGATCATGTGCATAACTCATAACTATCCACCCTATTCATGCACATGCTTAAAAGATTTTCAATTTAGAGCATACAAGGCATGATCGCCCAACTATCCGCCCTTGTAGGGTAGAAGTTTTCAAAAATAAGACTTGAAAATAGTTATAGATTGAAAATACTATCAAATGAAGAATAAATAACTAGTTTAAAATAATTTTTGAAAAACTAGTTAAAGATCCTTCATAACATGAAACTAAATCATATATCCCATGTAACATTGCTAAATATACAAGAGTTGACACTCGAAATCTATAAAGCTCAAAAATGTGCTCATGAAATAAAATCATGAGTAAATAAAAATAATGTGAGTGTACAAGAATCGTGTGAATAGCATATTCATGAAATAGTCAATAAGGCTCAAAACAAACATGAAATCTTTTATCAAAAACGTGAAAATTTATTTTTCATTAAATCAAACTTCAAGGTATATGTATGTTCTATCAAAACTAACAGTATACATACATATCCCATACACAAACGAGTCCATAATAGAATTTGCATGAAGGCAAGTGACTCAAGGGTATACATGTATATTTAAAGTTTTAGATAAAAATAACAGATACATGAATCAAAACATGTACAAAGATAGGAAAAACAAGTATAAATGAAAGAATCATCAAAACTAGGTTATACATGTACATGTAATGAGTACAAATGAGCAATGAGATACAAACATATAAGAATCAAATATTGCTCACTACTTCTAAAAGTATAGACACAAGTTTAATGAAAACTACATCTAAACAAGTATTCACCACATGAAGTACAAAATCAAAACATGCTAAAATCATTTATATAAAAGCATGTTAAAATAGAAGTTCAGAAATAGTTACCAAACCATATGCACTATTTTCTAAGTCTCCAAAACATGGTGGTCCTCCCACCAAATTTCCTTAAAAGTGATGCATCCGTAAATATGATCTTGGAGCTTGAAACGCATCCACCATCAAGGCACCATATCTCTGACGTCTGTGAGAGCCCACAGCTACATCAAACACAAGAGGTGGGGATTTTGGTACCCATTTTCTTTTGGGTCCACGGAGGTTAGCATCATAAGGAACTCAAACATTTTTATTTACAAAATTTGTAGAATTTAATCTATTAAAACAAAATCTTGCAAGATGGTCCTTGCGGCCACAATGCGTACATGTGTACACTCTAGCATGCATATGAGAATGAGTGTGATCATGATATGCATAGTGTGCATATGTATGTCATGAGTTAGGTGCTGAACATGTGGAGCTTGTTTCTTTTGAAACAAGATTTTCAATTTAGAATGGTTAAATACACAATTGCTTAAGTTAAGCTCAAAGAATTAATTCTATTTTTCAAAACTTGAATCCCATTTTTATCAATAGTAGCATGAAGAGCATGGCAAGAATGAGAATCAACAATCTTTTTCTTTTTAGAAATGTTTTTTTTTTTTTTGAAACAATTTTTCTTTTTAAAGAGTTATTTTCATCCAAAACAATCTCTTTTTCTTTTTTCACCAAAGTGATTTTATTTTTCAAAGATTATTTCCTTCACAAATATCATTTAATTTTGAAGCCAAGGAAATAACTCCTTTTTCAAAAATTCATTTTCATTTGAAATGCATTCAGTTTTATTTTGAAAAGAATCTTTTTCTTTTAAAGTAGAATCAATTTATTTTTTAATCTTTTATTATCCTTTTTAATCATATCATATTTTTCAAGAATTTGTTGACAAAATAAAGCAAGATCATCATATGACATGTCAACATCTTCATCAAGCTCGAATTCGGTATTTACCTCAAGGGGGTTATCCCCTTGGACCATATAGCATATGTTGGAAGCATCACTTCCATCATCCGAGTCGCTCCCACATAGTATTATTTTTGCTCACCAAGGGAGATTAGAGTGTTTCATACTATAAAAGCCGAATCAAAATTAGCAACCCTAGATAAATATTCATCATTTAGGGTAGATCTTAAAGCATGAAGGGCCTAGCCTCAAAGTTTTTGCCATTTAAACAATATGAGTCTCTAATAGTGGTAAAATAAACATACCTAGGGCTTTGAGGTACATTGACATCTTAACCTTCCAAATTTGGATGTTAAGAATATCAAACATGGGAGGTGTTATGAAATCCATGTGTGTGTAAACAAATATTGTGATTAGCTAAAAAAAGAATCTTTAACTCAAGGTTGTTAGACCCAAATTAAGAACACCATGCTCTGATACCACTTGTAGGGCACCTAGAGGGGGGTGAATAGGTGACTAGCTAATCTTATGATGAATAATGTGAAATTAAAACTATTTAAGCAAACTAAAAATTATTAAGCTAAATACACCAAGTATAACACAAAAGTGTAGCAGAATTCCCGGTGAAGGGCTCTGGACTATGTCCTCAAGATTCCTCTAGATAAGAGTTGAGGTGCCGCTATGGTTCTCTTGGTTGAATACAAGTGTGAACAAATAATCCCAAACATATATCAATTTAAGCACAAGATATATCAAACATATAAAGAGATAAGCAATGTAAGCATACAAGATATAAATATAAGTAAGAGATAGAGATAGAGCAATCATAAACACGAGAGATTTATTTCGAGGTTCGAGCACCCTTGCTCTACATCCCCGCCTTCAACACTATGAAGGATTTTCACTATAAACGATCCCACCGGATCACTCGGTGCCGCAACACGTACAACGAGTTCACACTAGAACTCCTGGACTCACTAGTTCCTCTCTTGTTCCCGCAAGAACAACACACGCAAGCACACTAGCTTGCCGAGGCCGCACCTCTACACCGAGCTCCCACTAGAACTCGAAACAACACGAACCCGCAAGTTCGCCTCCTCAAATACAAGATGAAATACTTTGGTGGTCTCAACATTTGATCACCTAAAACTCTCTTACAACAAAGATCCCTATAGGATTGATATAGCAATGGAAAGCTCAAGTTGTGTGAGAAAAACTTAGATAGATTTTGTAGTGAAAAACTCAAGAAATCTCTTTTGAAAATCACACTTGAAAACTCTTCTTTTGATATGGAAGTATTTGCTATAAAACAAGTGGAGAAAACCTCTACAAGAGATGGCAAAAACTATGTAACACCCCGCTCCCGGAATACGTACTTAGTTGCGTATTCAGATTTCTCGATCGTATTTTTTAATTTGCTTCCTGTATTTGTTTTGTATTATGAATTCCTTATATGATTGTTTTGTCTTGGATTTGGATTCGTGGATTTGGAGTCAACCTTAGTTTGAACCGAAGGCCCGATCCTAGAGTATCGTTCAGTTTGGACATTCTGGCATTCCGATTTGACCGATTTCAGTTTTAAACATCGTTTTCCAATATTCTAGATTTTATATGATTTTCTGGAATTTCCGGAATTAAGTTATAAATCTTCAAAACCGGTGTTGGCCAGTACCGTTGACCGATTCCGGATTTTTAATTTACAAACGGTTTGGAATTTCTAGAAGTGTCTTTAGACATTATTTCTTAAAATCCTATTTTCTATCCAAATGCATTTTCTGGATTTATCAGATTTTATTAAAATCCGGCCAATCCGGTGTATACCGAGATTGACGGCTGACCTTATGATTTTTATCTGGAAAATGAGATTGAATCTTTGAAAACCGATTTCACCAAAAATTATTTTATAATATTTATGATTTTTGAGAATTTTTGGGAAACTTTCCGAGTTACTTCATTTTTGGGCTTTTCCGTGTTTTCCCAGTTACAGAGGAGATTGTCCCACATATTCCACTTTGTCTTTTCCCCATTTTCTCTCTCCTTCCTCAAACGCAGATCTCACCAACTTGGGATTCTGCATTTATTGTGTAGATCCTCCCCATTCCGCATTTAATGCACTTCAGATCAAATCCCATCAAGTATCATGATTTTCTCTCTCCTCTGTCAAACGCAGCCTTCTCTAAACGCATCTTTAATCACTGCGTTTAGCCCATTTGGCCTAAACGCAAGAGTGTGCTGCGTTTCAATGAAGGAAACGCAAGAATCCACCTTTGTTGCTTTTGTCTCTTATGGTGTACAACACATTATTTTATCTTCCTTTCTCTCTCTTCATTAAATGCCTCTCTTCCAAAAGTCTTCTCCTTGATATTATAACCCTTCCCCATCACTTCAACCGGCCAAGTGGCCAAGAGTGATATCATATCCCTCAATTTTACAAAAACCCCCTCACCTTTATTTATTTGCATCACTTCACAAACTCAAATCCTATAAATACCCCCTCTCCTTCTCTCTCTCTCTTCATTTTACTTCTTTTTCTTCTTCTTAGCTTCCTGCAGCCTCCAACAGAGAAGCCACCAAGGGAGAGCTCCTTCTCTTGCTTCCCTTGTTCACCCCAAACTCCATCTTCTCCACAACAACATCCCCATACCATCACATTCAACCTCCATCACTTTGTGAGAACCGGCCACTCCTTTTGGATTGGGGCCGTGTTTCTTTTCTGGCAGCAAAACTTAGGGCCGGTACCCTCCTTTTGGATTGGGGCCGAATTTCCCTTTGTTGGACGCAGCAAAGATCTTGTTAGGCGAGTAATTCTCGCTATCCGCTTGCCTTCGTATTTTATTGACTATGCGGGTGTTCTCGCTTGATTTTCCTATTTCGGCGAGTGCTTTTCCTCGCCAAGAACTTGTATTTTTATCAACAAACTATAACTCTTAAAAGCTGTTACTGTTCACTGTTTCCCAGTATTAGTCGACTTGCCCAAATCATAAGTCGACTAACTCCTTGAAACGCAGCCTGGTTATTCTGGAACGCACCTTATTAGTCGACTAATCCTTTGTGCCAGTCGACTAACCTTTACTAGAACGCGTCCTTTTCCTGGAACGCTGCCTACTCTTTCATCCCTTATTGACTAACTCCTTCTTGTGAGACGCGGGCTTGTGAAACGCGGATTCATGAGACGTGGACTTGTGGCAAGACGCGGGCTTGTGGAACGCGACTTCGTGAGACGCAGTTTTGCGAAACGCAGCATGCTAGTCGACTACCCCTTGCGTCTAGTTGACTAACCCTTTTCTGAAACGCGGTTCTCTGAAACGCTGACTTCTCTAAGTCGACTTGGTCCCCCTTTATAGTCGACTTACTCCTTGTCTAGTCGACTACTGATTCCTCTAGTCGACTAAGTTTGACTGATTTCCATGTTTGATCGCTTTATTGACAATAGACCCTTTCCTTTGACCTTGTATTGATCATGTGCCTCCAGTTGCTCAGCTTCTATTGATCTTATTTAACTATTACCCTACCACTTGCCAGATACAATCTATCACACTCTTGTCCAATATGTTATCACCTGGCACCTGTCATACTGCTACTTGCTACTAACTCCTGTTATACTTCCTGTTCTCGTCAAGTCCTGAATGGAACTAAGTGCCACATAGAACAAAGTGCCACACCATACACGGTGGGGGCCACCTCTTGAATCTGTGGGGGCCACCTCTAGAATCCATCCCCTCAGAGCAAAGTGCCACATGGAACAAAGTGCCACACCATACCCGGTGGGGGCCACCTCTTGAATCCGTGGGGCCACCTCTTGAATCTGCAGGGCCATCTCTTGTTTATACCTGATTCCTGTTATGACTCCTGTTATGATCCCCATTCCTGATCATGTCCTGCTTACTTGATATACTATTATAATTAGACAACTTGCACCGGTTTGGGGGAAACTGATGGGCCCTGATTAATCATGTTCATGGTGGCACTATCGAGTCACGCGTGGCCACATACTTGAGGGATCACCTGGCGGCCACCAGGGATTCCGTGGGGTGTGCTGGCACCCCTACTCCTGATATTCATGCCGGGTATGCACACGCCCTAGACCTATTTCTATGGGATCTGCGATACTCTATTCCTGTTCGGGCGACCATAAGTCCCGGTACCTAGCGGTACGTTCCGGCTCAGCACCGGATACTCCTGAACCGTTGTCCCGGGCATGTACGGGACCCATCCAGAACATGATTCATCGAACTTTAATCAGTTTCCAGATAACTTGCTCTATAAGTTGTAAGTAGAAGTATGTGTAATGGGACGCATACTAAAGCCTACAACTTAGACAGCCTAATCATAATAATAATTCTAATATGTCTCCGCCGCATTGTTTTGTAACTCGAGCTGTACGTGTTCAGGTTACGGTAACATGAGGTAAAGGTATATGGATGAGGGTTTCCTTGTTTGGATTATTCCTTCGAAGTACTAACCTCATGGAGTCATGACCTAAGCCCGTACAATTGGATTTACTCGTAATCGGTTTTTATTCGGTTTTATCGATTTATATTAGTTTAGGAGATAACTAGAGTTGCCCGATCTACCTTACTTCTTATCTTGTTACACTATGGATGCTTGTTATGATTCCCCGTTATGACACCTGTATTGGACTCCTGTTATGATGCCTGTTATGGATTCTCATTATGATTCCTGTTACGATTCTTATGACTCCCGTTATGTACTCCTGTTACGCCTGTTATGTCCTTCTGTTATGACCACTTTGTGACTTGTGATTGTATGTGCTTGGATTACGATGATATGAGATAAAGGTATATAAATGAGGGTTTCCTTGTTTGGATTATTCCTTCAATATACTAATCTCATGGAGCCGTGACCTAAGCTTGTACAATCGATTTTGCTCGTAATAAGGTTTTATATCGGATTTCTGTTTTATGATGACTATGCTATACCTGTTCATACCTGCTGTATTTGTGTTCTAACCCTCTTGTCTCCTGTACTTGATATCCATGGTTATATTCGCACTTGTGCTCATCCTTACTCGCCATCTGGCCTTTGCATCACCACTCGCCTGGGGAGTTTCATCTGACTCCCCTGGATTCTCATGTCCAGGTTTTGGAGCTTGGAGCGTGTGGATTCTCCCTGTTGCTGATCAGAGTAGCGCAGCGGTAGCGTGGATCTTCAGCAGACCGTCCAGGGCTCCATCCTTCCAGGCCCCCTGTGTGCCTCTCGAGTTTTCCTTTTGTAAACTCGTGAGTGCCTTTTATACTGTTTACTCTTGTATATTCCTTGTACTCTCGCATTTGCGCCCATCAGGTGATGTAATATTATTGTAATATTAGATCACCTCTGGTGATGACTCTGTAATTGTACCTATATGTTGGAATGTATAATGCACCACTTGCTTCCGTACTCTGATTCTTGCCTGTACTGATGCTTAGCGTATATACGTGAAGGTACTTCTGACTTGCGTATATACGTCGCAGTGACGTCCCCGTATCCGCCAGGATCGGGGCGTTACAAACTAGCTTTGAAACTCTCCAAAAATGTTGTAGAAAGCAGTCCAAAATAGCCCCATATAAATAGGCTCCAAAACTAGCCGTTGGGGACAACTAAGTAGGAAATCCTGTTGTCGGTCGACCACTCGGTAGATAGGCCAACGGTCGGATTTCTGACCGTTTGCCATCGGTCGACCGCCCGGTCGACCGGCCAAGCCTGTCGGACCGGCCAGCACCCAAGAGTTGGGTACTTTTAGTCAGTCGACCGCCCAGTCGACAGACCTACTATGGCTGGCCTGTGCACGTCCCTCGTGGACATCAGTCGACCGACCACTGGTCCGGTCGACCGCTAGTGTGTCTGGCTGGGCAAATAGGGATTGAAAACTTAGATTATTTAGCCAATTAAATCCCATAAATTCTCATAAATTCTACAAAAATAAGTTCATTAATATACTTTGATATACAAACATGTTTGACTAAAAAATTAAAACATATTACAAACATTTGAACTATTTTTGTGATATAGAAATTTTGGCCTTAAACAAAAACTGTATTTTCAAAAACAGACTCCAAATTGAAAAATGATTTTTCTAAAACTTCTTCAAATACAAAAACAAGATATTTTAAATACTTTTGAAGCTTAGTGTGTATGGATATGATCCACTACACATATGAGATGAAATATCTATGTTTTTGACAATAAGCTCTAAAATAGTTTTGATAAAACACATGTATACTTTGAAGGTTAAAAACAAAACGGTATTTTCTAAAACACATATAAATTTTGTGTGTGTGTGCAAATGAACTTGAGCAATCCACCAACTAATCTATCCTTTACATTTTATTTAAAAATTAATCTTAACACTTACAAACACGACACAAGTCTTCTTGAAAATCTTCTCTTGAAAATTTTCTTCTCCTTCTTGACTTTGTCCAAACCTTAATCCAATGAGTTTGACTCCTCTTGAGTACTTGATGCACGAGCTCTTGAATCAACACGTGCTAGCTCCAAAATTTGATTTTAAATCTTTTATTGAAGTTAAACACCTACTAAGATCTTGATCAAATATCTGAGCTAATTAAATACAAGATCATTAGTACTATAACTACATGAGTTAATCATCATTAAAACTAGAGTGATGGGCCTTTGGGCCAACAATTACAACTCAACACTGAGAGTACACAACTAGTCTCTCAAACACAAAACCTCTACACAAGAGGGAAGGCACTAAGCAAAAAAGAAATACACTTGGTGATCACAAAGATCACAAACACTCTCCTGGTGATCTAAAAGGATCATAAACAATTTTTCTCACAATACAAAATGAGATGATAGTTCAAGTATGTGAGAAAATAAAATATTTGAAAATAAAACAATAAAGAAAATACTTGGGAAAAACTTCTTGATAAATATAAGAAATGAAGAACAAAATAGAATTCCCAAAAATTGTATTTCTTTGATTTTTCCAAAACTTTGAAAATTAAAGAAAGAGAATTTTTGGCACAAAAACTTAGTTAAAAACTTGCTGAAAATACTTAAGAAGATGGGAAAAATTGCTCTTGAAAATCTTAGTGAAAACTAGCTAAAGTAACCCATATTTATAGGGAATCCAAAATATAGTCGTTGGGGGTTAAAACAAGTCCAGTATGACCTGTCAGTCGACCGCCCAGTCGACCAGCCAACGGTCAAATTTTTACCATTGGGAACTATCGGTCGACTGCCCAGTCGACCGCCCCAGACAAACTTGCCTACCAGTCGACCGCTCGGTCGACCAAGGCGAGAACCAGAGAGCTAACTCTCTGGTCGGTCGACCGGGGCCAGATCCAGAGAGCAAAATCTCTGGATTGGTCGACTGCACGGTCGACCGGCCTAAGGCCAAGGCTGTGTGCACGTATCTATTCACATTTATCGACCGCCCGGTTGATCGAGATCTAGTTTGGTCGACTGGTCGGTCGATCGCCAGTGGTTTCAGGCTGAGTTTTAGGGTTTGAAAACTTGGTCTTTTAAATACCCATAAAATCCATAAAATCAAATAAAATCACATAAAATCCACAAAAAATAAGTTCTTATAAATATTTTAAGAACAAATATGTGTGACTATAATTCAACACATATTTCAAACAATTTGAACTATTTTTGTGATATAGAAATTAAGCTATAAATCAAAAACGGTATTTTTCAAAAACTTGGATTTTGAAATGAAAAACCATTTTCTCCAAAACTTATATAAATACAAAAACATGATATAGAAACACTTTTAAAGCATATTGTGTATGGATAGAATCCAATACACATATAAAGATATATTTATATTTTTGACATTAAATCCAAAACTAAGTTTTGTTAAAAACAGAAGTTGAAACCATGAACTATATATACATCAAAGTAAGTTTTTAGACAATTAGAATTAAACAATTTATATGGATAAATCCACTATACATATAAACCATGTAAAACTTGTTTTGATTCTATCTATTCATGAAAACTAAAGATATGTTCTTGAAAATTCAAATCCGGTTAAACCTAAATCAAAAACTGTTTTAACTTGTGTGTGTGAACTTGAGCATATCAACACTAGTCTATCTTTACACAAGATCTAAACTATAAACTAAATCAAAACAAACCGAAGTCTTCTTTTCGATCTTCATCTTCAAAACGACTCAATCCAAACTCGATCCAAATGACCTTGACTCCTTCTGAGTGCTAGATGCAATCTTAACGCACAAGCTCTTGAATCATCATGCGTTAGCTCCAAAACTTGACTTTTAATCTTTCGTTGAAGCTGATCACCTACTAAGATCTTGATCTATATCGGAAACTTATTAACCACAAGATCATTAGTAAACTAATCTTCATAAGTTAGTCATCATCAAAACTAAGGTGAAAAGCATCTGGGCCAACAATAAAAAGTGGGAGTAAATAAGACATTACAATTATAATCAGTGAGTTTGCCAACAGATAGTAATTTCAGATAAGTTTTGAAATGCAAAAGATAGAATGTAACGTGAGTCTATCCGACAGATTAGAAGTGAGAGCAATGCTACCAGGCTGAGTGACTATAAGAGGTAAACCACTAGCAATGTGTTATAGGTTGAATCAGAAACAGGAGAACAGTTTGTAAGTATAGGATGAACAAATGTCATATGATGAGTGGCACCTGATTCAAATATCCATGGAGTAGAATATCTAGAGGTGGCAGACATGGTAGTGAAATCAGAAGTCGAAGACGCTTCAATGATACCAAGAATTTGAGTAAGATATAAGGCAATCTATGAGAGCTGATCAGATGAAAGGGAGCCGACGAATGACTACAGAGTTGGTGCAGGTGCAGAAGCAAATACTAAGAGCCTGAACACTGACGGACCATATAGGCTTTCTCGTTTACGGCAGACAGAAATCAAGTGACTGAATTGTTTGCAATACTTGCATTGAATTTGCTGAGCTGAGGAGCCACGAGGTTGTTGTCCTCGGATCATTTGCCCACGAAAATATGGCCCATGAAAAGGTAGCCGACGAGAAGTAGGAGATGATACAATGCTGCAAGAACTGTGGGTGACGATTCTGACTGAACTGGAGTAGATAATGATGGTAACATCTGGAGACGACTCCTCAGATGTGAACTCAGCCACTGCTTCTGTGAGGCTGGGTGTGGCTGGGTAGTGAATGAGGATAAATAATACTACTACGAAGTACCTCAAATTCAGGACGAAGTCTAATGGCAAAGTGGAACAATTTCGACGATCTCTCTGCTTCTGAAACTCGAGAGCGAAGACAAATAAAATCTGGAAAGGGAACATACATAGTTTGTAGTTCCTCCTAATATACGAAAAGCAGAGAGTAGAAGTCCTGAAAGGAGCGATCTTCTTGCTTGGCCCCTGGGAGAGCCTGGCACAACTTATACTCTTGAGCAATACCGGTCTGTACGAACAAATGACTTAGCGCTAACCACTGCTCTTTGGATGATGTTGAACGGCCGATAGACGAATTGGAATGGAGACCGATCACATAATATATGCCATGATTTTTGTCATTAGTGCAAACCCACTGATCCTGAGTAACTGTTAATGTGGTATGAGACTGAGAATCCTATGTAGAAGCATACGATGATGAAGTGACAGTTGACAGGCATTTTAGAATGCCCTGAATATAACTCTAGACTCTGAAAGTACGAATATTATACTGCATTATGAGAACCTATGCAGTGTAATTCTCAGCGCTTTGGAGTTGAAAAATCTAGAACAGAGAAATTCAATAACCCTTTCTTATCCATGAAAAAGCCTGGTAAAAGTCAAAGGCTAAATAAACCTAAAGAAGGGCTGAACAAAAGCCAAGAGGGTTTAAATAGGTCCAAAAAATCAAAGCCAAAAGCTAAACTCAAAAAAGGTTAAATTGGAACGCAAGAGGGTTAAAATAGATCCAAAAGGATAAAAATCAAATCTCAGAGGTTAAACTCAAAAAAAGGTTAAACTAAGGGGGTTAAAATAGAAAAATCAAAGCTCAAAGACTAAACCAAAAAAATTAAACTGGAACCCAAGAGGGCTCTGATACATAATTTGGAGAAACAATTTTCATTATTTATATTCATAAAGCAATTACATGAATATATAGATACAAGAGAGAGTAGATAGATAAGAAAATGAGTAGTAAAATAAGATAAGATAAGGATATCTAAAGATAAAAGTATCAACAATATGGATAAAAATATATAAAGATAAGAGTATCTAACAATATATTTGGCATATGAAATCAAAAACCTTAAAATGATAAAGAATAAAAAAATAGATAATTAGATATTTACAGATAAACTACTTATGTGAGCAAGAATCTCCCGTATTAGCAATACATTAAATATTATCAATTATCGTAAATGATGTCTTACTTAACATGTAAAAAAAAAATTTGTTTTTAAATTTTTTACATCTCCATCTAAAAATTCCATGAAAAATATGATTAAATTGAAAAAACGAATTCAGTTTATTAGAAGACAAGAAATCATTTTTATGCTGAAAATTTCCATGAGGAGGAACAGTAAGTTTTCATGTATAAATAAACATGTGATCGATGATCAGATATACGCGTATTTTCTTGTGGTTGTAGTTTTCCGCGTATACACAAGGATACACGTTTATTTGCTTATTTCTTAAAATACGCGTTTATTGTCGCGTTGCTTCGCCGCTGTCACCAGCGTCTCTCTATAAATAAAGCATCTCGCTCCCGGCGTTCATCTGTTCGAAATAGCTGTCGTCACTCGAGGAGAGGAGAAGGGGAGAGACGAGACGAGCGGGGATCGGCAAAAGATCCAATCAAAGTTAACATTCTTGCTTCTTACTTCATAATTAGGGTTTAATTGATTCCAATTTTATTTTATTTTTTTTATCACTTCTCACTTGAAATTAGGGTTTTTGAATTAGGGTGTCTGTCCATGACTCTTCTAGTTATCAGGATATTGGTTGAATTAGGTTTTAGTATGAGATTTTATGCCTGCGACGGACTAGGGTTTAATTTGTCTCATTTTATTATTTTTTACTTCTATCTTTTAAATTCAGCTATCTTAAATTTTGGTTTCTGTCAATGAATATTACAGTTATTTTGTTAGAATATCAAATAAAAATGTCTTTTTTGAAAGATGAGGAGTCGTCATCAATTGAGAGAAATAAAGAGTCATCATTTTCAATTTAGAGAAATGATGAGTCATCATCAATTAGGAGTCATCATCAATTGAGAGAAATAAAGAGTCATCACCTTAATTAGAAGGAATGAAGAGTCATCATATCAATTTAGAGAAATGATGAGTCATCATCAATTAGGAGTCATCATCAAGTGAGTCATCATCTTCAATTAGAAGGAATGAAGAGTCATCATCATGAGTCATCATAAATTTGGAGGTTGGTATTCTTGTAAGTTTTGAAGCCTATAAAAGGCTAGTGTATCTCTTTGTTTTTTCAATCAAGCAAGCAAGTAAGAAACAAAAGTTGAATAAGATCCATTCTCCACTTAAATTTTAGATTATAGTATATTAGTCCGTAGACTTGTATACAACAAATTGGTATCAGAGCCAATTTAATTTTTGTTTCATTTTCTCTTCTCCTCATGGCCTCCACCAACAATCTCATCAATCCACAAGTGCCCAAGTTATTGGAAGATAACTATGAGAGTTGGTCAATTCAGATGAAAGCTCTATTTGGTTCTCAAGAGTTGTGGGAGCTAATCTTTGATGGTTTTAAGGAACCCCACACCGGAGGTAGAAGCCGCCTACACCGCCAAAGAGAAGAAGGCTCTTAAAGAGCAAAGAAAGAAGGATAGCAAGGCTCGTTTTATACTCTATCAAGAGTTGGACGAGTCTACTTTCGAGAGAGTGACCGAAGCAACGACGAGCAAGGAAGCATGGGAAATCCTTGCTACCATCTACAAAGGAGTCGAGCGGGTGAAGCGAATTCGCCTTCAAACTTTGAGGGGCGATCTTGAAGCCGCTCAAATGAAAGATGAAGAAAAAATCTCCGATTATTATTCACGATTACTTCTAATTGTGAATAAAATGAGGAGAAATGGAGAGAAGATGGAGGACATCCGAGTGATGGAGAAATTGCTGCGATCCCTCACATCAAAGTTCGAGCACGTGGTGACGGCAATTGAGGAGTCTAAGAATTTGGAGGAGATCTCAATAGACGAGCTTTTGGGATCCCTCCAAGTTCATAAGCAACATGCAAAAGAAGACTGGTTCCATAGTCTTGGAACAAGCATTAAAGTCAAAGCTGACTCTAAATGATCGTGGCTCACATAGTAGAGGTCGCAGTCATGGCAGAGATAGGGGACATGGTCCCCAACAACGAACCACTCAAAATCAAGTAGAGTATCAAAGCTTCAGAGGTCGAGGACGAAGCAATTGGGGAAGATTTACATCTGGACGTGGAAACAACAAGAACGTCCAATGCTACAACTGTCAAAAATTTGGACACTATATCTCAGATTGCTGGCACAGAACTGAAGATCTTACCAATCTTACCGACGCAACAAATGACGTGGGTAATAACTCTACTCTTCTTCTTACTCATGATGATTCAAGTGTTCAGAATGATGTTTGGTACCTTGACTCGGGTGCTAGCAACCACATGTGCGGGAAGAAAGAACTATTCATGGAACTCGCAGAAGGAGTTCATGGAAGTGTGAGCTTGGGAGATTCTTCAAAACTCTCCGTTGAAGGCAGAGGGAAGATCAAAATCTATCAAAAGATGGTAAGCCCGAGTATATTTCCAATGTTTATTATATTCCTAATATGAAAAGTAATATTCTCAGCATCGGTCAATTACTCGAAAAAGGATATAAAGTATATATGGCGAACAACCATCTTTGGTTGAAAAATGCTAAAGGAGGTCTTATAGCTTGTATTAAGATGACAAGGAACCGCATGTTTCCCTTGCATCTAAACACAAAAGTTGAGAAGTGTTTTCAAGGACTCATGAAGAATGAGTCATGGAGGTGGCATCTTCGCTTCGGTCATCTAAATTTTAGCAGCCTGAAGCTACTATCTACAGCCGGCATGGTACGAGGTTTACCAACAATCGATCCACCAAGTCATACTTGTGAAGTTTGCATAATTGGCAAGCAAACACGACTTCCTTTCCCAATGGAAAGTCGTGGAGAGCGGAGGCACCATTACAACTTATTCATATTGACATCTGCGGACCACTAGATCCCGTCTCTTTAGGAGATAATAGATATTTTATTACTTTCATTGATGATTTCAGTAGAAAGTTGTGGGTATACATTCTTAAAGAAAAATCTGCTGCCTTTACTACCTTCAAGAATTTTAAAGCTCTTGTTGAAGCAGAGAGTGGCTATAAGCTAAAACTCTCCGATCTGATCGAGGTGGTGAGTACACCTCAAACATGTTTCAAGAATATTGCAGGGAGCAAGGCATAAAGAGGCAGTTTACTACAGCCTATACACCACAGCAAAATGGCATCGCAGAAAGAAAGAACCGCACTATTCTTGACATGACAAGAACCATGCTTAAAGAAAAGGGACTGTCAAAGCAGTTTTGGGCGGAAGCTGTGGCATGTTCAACCTACTTGCTCAACCGGTGCCCGACGAAGCAAGTGAAGGGCAAGACGCCTCAAGAAGCATGGAGCGGCTATACACCTAATGTCGCACACCTACGAATTTTTGGGTGTGTTGCATATGCTCAAGTACCTATAGTCAAAAGGAAGAAGCATGACAATCATGTTGAAAATGCATTTTCATCGGATATAGCGAGGAGTCGAAGGCATACAAGCTTTACAATCCACTAACTAAGAAACTAGTGGTTAGTAGAGATGTTGTCTTCAATGAAGCTGAAGCATGGAGTTGGAGCAATGAAGAGACTGTCAAAGAGTAACCCATGGTGAATGAACCTGACGAGCCCCTACAAGAGGATCCACCACCATCTCCTCAACATGCTACACCGTCTCCTGCAAGAAGTTCTCCATCTTCTGGGGAAGGTAGTAGTAGCGAATCCTCCATGCAACAAGGTTCAATCAAAATGAGAAGCCTCAGGGAGATCTATGAGCAGATAGAAGAAGATGGAGAAACTAATCTTTTTGTTTATATGCCGATCATGAGCTCTCACTTTCCAAGAGGCTAAGGAAGAAGATTGTTGGCGATCAGCAATGAAGGAGGAGATGCATGCCATCCAGAAGAACACACATGGGAGTTGACAACACTTCCACAAAATCACAAGGCGATAGGTGTCAAATGGGTGTACAAGATCAAACGCACAGCAGATGGTGAGGTTGATCGGTACAAGGCGAGGCTTGTGGCGAAAGGCTACAAATAAAAATACAGCATCGACTATGAAGAAGTCTTTGCACCAGTTGCTCGATT